>DWPV01003150.1:0-15728 GCA_018251915.1 Urbanus proteus proteus | reverse complement strand
CAAATAATGTAAAGTTTGTAATTCTTAAATAAATAAATATTATCTATTTAATATTTACAAACTAAATATTAAATAAATAATATTTATCACCGTTTTCTCCTTTTAAAAAAGCGTAGATATATTATATTGATATGTATATAAGGTTATTTTTACATACAGGGATTTTCTTTGATAAGACAAAAACACGAGATTTGCCGATGATTTCATACACGAAGATTATGTTATGTATCTATAATCCAAATCTGTCATATATATATCTTTCTCACTTTATGTAACAGTAGGAAGTATTGCGAAATTATCTTTAACAAATACTCCTACTGTATTGTTCTGAATACAGGATTTCGTTTTGTTTAATTAAATAGCTACGTTAAATATTATTGTGACTTCATAGCGGTGATTTATAGCAGGATTGTTTGATATGAACGTTGGCGCGCAAAAGTTTCCGGTCTATCTTAAGCGTTATTTTTATTTTTTATAATAAATATGTTATGTTTTATTATGTACTTATTTCACATATATACAAATATTTCACGCGTAATTAACACATTAAAAAAATAGTTTCTGCATAAGCGCAATTGAGCGCCACAAGAACGTGAAATTTTTTTTGAGGAAAAATTCAAAGTTTTTCCTGCCGTGTCGATTCTTTTGATAACTGCTCCATACTCTTACGTTATCATTGTTGTTACAAGAGATATAAGACGTTGCCTGTCACCGCATGATTGATTGGCGAAGCCGTAATACCCAAGGAGTGGAATTATTCGCCTTCACACTACCAATGTCTCGGAGTGACCCTGAAATTCCATGCTCACGTAATTAGCCCACATCTCGTAACCAAAGTTATTAACCTACGCCTTAATACGACAGCCTAAAGAGGAAATTTGAAAATTAGGATATGTTTCACATATTTTAGTACCGGGCTAGTGATTTTTACGTAAATCGTGTGCAAACAAAAAGATTAACCGTTACACATCTTCATTATCTTCACAAATCGTATTGCTATTTATAAAGTTAGGAAATTTTAATATTTAATACTTATAAACACTCAAAAGTCATTTAATTTAGGTACTATAATTATGTATTTAGTCAGACAAGCTATCTTACACAGCATGAACAAAGGCATATTGGAATGGTGAATGCGAATTTTATGTATCTCAATCAATCAGTGGAGCGTCCTCTAGCCGTTTCCTTCTAGCTTTGTTTAATTTTCATCGGTTGCTCGACAAAGGTATTCAAATTAGTTGTGCAACTATATCTAGTTGTGTAGCTATATCTAGTTGTGTAACTAGTTCTAGTTGTTTTATTTTGTCCAGTCACGAGGGTTGGCAAAGGATCGTGCGGGAGGCAGCCTTGTTTTCTATACATGACATTGCTACCTCATTGTAATAATTCAACAATGCAACTCTAATCTTTAAATAACTACAACATAAAGTACGTGTAATTTATGGCAGCTATTAGTAAATAATACTAGTACTACGTGAGATAGTGCATTCACTACATGTAGGTGACGATTATTTTTGTAGTAGCAACGCGTACAGGTGCGGAAATTGTATCATACGTAATTACTTTATTAGATAAATAAGTATAACGTTTTAAATTAAGTATGATACAAAAATTCCTTTTCATTTTTGAACGTTAGCGGTAAACTAACGACGTCTCTGTATTATAATAGTTATTATATCAGAAAATTGACATTAACAAATCTTTCTACTTTAAGTCAAAGATTAAGGAGATATTTGCTACTTTTAGCATGATACGTTGCTACTTTTAGCATGATAGCATGTAACGTAATCATTGTTTTGTCATTGCACTGATGTATCACGTTTTGGCAACTTATGCTCATGTTATTCGCGTAAATGGTACATTTTAAATTATGTATAGAAATCCCTATTTAACCATGGGTGTATTTTAAATAATACACATTAAGAAAATTGGGTACCTAAATTACCCGTAACTTTTTACTAAAACAAAACATTCCACATAGTACTTAAAGCTGACGGTAGTGCCAGACCTGTTCCACTTTGTACTGTAGAAATGTATTCAGGTTTTAAGGTAGAGATATATATTCGAGGCATTATATGATCCTCTGATAGCAAAGCGTTTGTGACCGATCTCAGGTAGTCAATCTTAATCTGATGTTGATCACAGATGTCCATGGGCAATAGTTGCTACTTAGCTATTTTAATCATCGTTTGCTACCTTTATATTCAAAAGCAAATATATTATGTTATTTACTGCAGTATACGTTCATTCTTCAAAGCACAAGTAGCTAAGAGAGTTCTAACACATGCATTTGTAAAAAAAAAATCACAAATCCTCAGATAAATAAAGTAGGTAGATCTTTCATTCCTAACAAAAACATGAAGCCATTTTAAAAAATTTCGGGTTATAAAAGTGTAATTATAAAACTAAAGGTACAAGAAACTACGCTAGTTTTGTGTAAGTGTGCGCGTATACATGAAATACATAAAATACATGAAAGTAGCGTAGTTTTTTGGCTTCACTCAAATACAAGGCGGTGAGTAATATACCTATTTGATCTGAGCACAATTCACTTACTCATTAAATGGTCCAGAACACCATGAATGTATTTGAGCACGAACATTTCGAATATCTTGTACTGTCACTGAGTCATACATTCTAAAACACATAATTTACACACACTTTGAGATTTCTTAAATTTGTGTTCTTCGTTTTATGTTTATAGAAATTAATAATAACGCTCATGATTTTTTGTATTATCCCAATTTTATCAAAACTGTCACAATGTAGCCGTCACTGATAAGAGCTGTCTTGAACTTGAAAGGTGATTGAAGCGATTTCTTTTTTATTTGTACAAGAAACCTACGTGAATCTTATTAATATTATAAAGCTGAAATTTTGTAAGGATGGATGGATGTTTGTTACTCTATAGCTTAAGAACGGCTGAATGGATCTGGATAAAATTTTGCACAGACATAGACTGTAGTCTGAAATAACATATAGGCTACATTTTATCACGAAAATGTGCGGTTCCCGTGAGATACGTTTGTTTTGTTTTGTCGCTTTGTTTATTGATTTATCCTTCAAATGCAGGTGAAACCGCGAGGATCAGTCTAGTAAATAATAATGAAGAAACTAAACTGTTTAACCATAACTTAACGTAACCTATTTTATTCACTACCGCTTATTTTTATGGTATTTACTAAAGCGGTGACAGTCAAGTGATTAAAAAATCGGTCTCTCAAAAATTCGGTCTCAAAAAACGTTGAATCCCTGGGATTCTAACCTAACCTAGAACCGATTTCAAAAATGTCGGAATTGTGCAATCATCGAGCAATTTTGCAACAATTGTATGAAATTTACGATTACATCTAGGTATCTAATAAAAGGACGGTAGGTCATATATTATATCGTTTATAGACCTTTCAAATGAGTATATTCAGGTTAACTCATTTAATTAACATTTGTTAATAAAGCAATAGTAATCGGCAATACCTACGTTTTATTAATAATAATAAATAAAAGATGCTTTCTACATTCTTTCTACACGCGTCACAGTAGGATTTTCCCCTGTGGGTGCCATGGACACATAAAGACGAATACACAAACGCCCAGACCCAGAACAGAAATCTAAATTTATCATTCAGATATCTGTATGGCAGGGAATCGAACCCAGGACCCACTGCCACGCGGGTCATCAAACGTTAAATTAACATGTAGTGAATTATAACCATTGGAATTAGTTGGGCGGGTGGGATTTAAATCAAACTCACTATCGTAAATCACTCAATCACAAACTCTACATAGTATGCTAAATAAGCAGTCTATTTAAGACTTTTATTGCTCCACATCTAACACAAAGAAAACAGTTTGCAGTAAATAAAATCCCAAGAAAGAGATCGCAAATCTCGTTCCGCAAATCCGGGGGTGTAAGTCCACATTTGATCGGCTAACGGCCTGGAGAAGCAATAAGACGAACAATCAGTTTGTTTATACAGTACGTATTGGAACAATCTGTCCGGGCTGCAATAAGCGTTACTGAAGGGCCACGAAATAAGCGTTAAATGTCCGTTTTAGGCGTCAATCGCTTGGTGACAAGTGTAGATGTTGAGCGGCATAAACAAATGTATGTACCCGATCCAATCAAGCTTCCAAATATCACTACAAACTGTAGCGAAACTTGCGGTAAATTTCGCTCAATGGTTACGCTTATGCCGCCAATCGTATGTTTCGTGGCCCTCGGGTAATCCTCCTCGTGCCGAAGCAAGGAAGTATCGTATTTAGAAGGCTATATTATTATTTTTAATCAATATAGAATGTCCATGCAAGCGGTCTAATGGTCATTACCGCCCAAACATATTTGTAATCATCTTCATATAGAAGTACTAGGTATTACCTATTAGGTACCTTGCCCACCACAGATGAGTGCCCACAAACATCTAATACATGTTTGTGTGTGCTACTCTAAGTAGTAGGTCGCCTTTATATTTCATTTATTTCTGAGATCTGAAGAATAATACGATTGAACGTAGAAACTAGTGGCGCTCCATCTCGATTGATCATTTACGTTATTTTACATCAATGCAGTAAAAAATATGTGTATTAATATTATTTAACGTCAACCAGCATGTATTTTTCGTATTTTCATATGAGTTACTTTGATTTCACCACACAATAAAGTTACAAATATGTATTAATTTTATTTGGATTTCTTTGATTGATGATAGGTTATATTTTATCTAAGACATTAAATTGTTTCATGTTCTCCATTAAAATAATAAAGCTAGGCTGCAATAACCGTAATGCTCTCCACGAAGCAAGGAGTCATCACGTTTTGGAAGAGTCTACGCTTCTTTATTTTTTAACTATTTCCTCGTATCCGAATAACAATGTGTCTATCCGTTATAATCTAACAGAGAAAACTTACGTAAATTATAATTGTATTAACGGCTCAGGGCGGATGAAAATTCTTACGTACCCTAATTGTATTTTTGATACTATAGCACTGCACGGGAAATAAGAAATTATTGTTATACATTAATGGCAAGGTTGTTATTTTTTCTTAAAACGTCTAACCGAATGGTAAGTACAGTGATAGCCAGACGAACATTTAAATAGCTAATAATTACGAAACTAATAATGGGTGGTTAACAATGTTTAAATCCACAACGGGTAGAACATGTAATATTGTCTTTTTCGATAAGTATCGTTTAGTTCAGGACGTCATAAGTCTAATATTTCATTACTCTACATTTTATTGCTATTCTTAAATATCCATTTAATAATATAGTTACTAGTACAGCGAAAATAATGTAACAAATTTATTCACAATGAAAAGTGGGGCGTCGAATGATAAATTTATCACAAGGACAACCAGACCAACCAGAAAAACGATCGTGTCAAGATTAACAAATTTAGTCTGATTTTTTTATCTTACTAGTTGATGTTTTGGATACGCGAATTCATAATCAGTGTTGTATAAATAGTAATATAATTTACTGAATCTAAATCTACAAATATTCGTTTGGTACATTATTAAATAATTATAATTAAAAATCAAGTTATGAATTGTGTACCCATACTGACTGTAAATCCACATATCACTTTAGTTATAAAGTGTATTTTTACATCTAACTGTATATTATCACTTAGCTTATAAAGTCAAATCTTCATTCATTCATTCATTCAAATAGCTGCATTTTCTTTAATAAAACTGCAATAAATTGTATGGACGTAAAATAAAGGACGCTTCTAGTATTTTTTTACAAATTGTATCGTGTCGGTGTAGGGCGGGCGGTTGTGAGCGAGGGCGGCGCGCGCGCCTCAGTCCGCTTCCGCCTCCCGCGAGATCTGCCGCGACTCAACGCTCATTATATCTTCTAACTTCTGTGTGCATAACATAAGTGACCGCAGTAAAAGTTTACTTTCGTTTGAGTTTTAATGGTTTATCAACTTAGCAATTGCAAGTTTTGTGTTGTTAACTGAAACTGTGACGTGAACGTTAAGTACTTTTAGGTCAATATACGAAAACGTATAATAGTTTTGGACAATCATTTATATTGTACTACTAATTAAGCATTTGTTTACCTCAAGAAAATACGATAATTTGTTTATATGTATTCAGCAAAATTAATTTAAATGTGATCATTAAGTCATTTAGTAAACATTACCATCATGTCTCGTTTAATTTATTCTAAAACCGTTATAAAAATATATTAAACAGCGCTTATAAATCACGGAAATATCACGTTGATTAAAAATGGCTGATAAACTTAATGAGTACCAAGGGATCACGGGGAGGCTTCACGGAACGAGGGATAAGTACAAGGAGAAATGGGCTCAGTGGAAGGAGGAGCACCCTCAGGACCTAAAGGATATGGTCCGGGAGTCCCTGTTCGGGATACCCTCGTCTGATGACGCACCTGACCGAGTCGTGCATGAGGGCGAATATAGCGACCTGTATAGGTAAGATTAGACACCTAGTTACTATTCTATTTACATTGAATTAGATGTCTTTCATATGTTAGGTATAAAAGTTATATTGCATTACTGTCAGATTTTTACATTTATAAGTTAGATAGATCCTAACGTAAATAACATACCTGCTATACATATATCATTACATAACGATAAATAATACAATATTTTGCGTTTCTGTAACAATTAATGAATGATTTATTGCAGTTAATCAATAAATAAAAGTTAATAACTTTAACGTATTATGATAAAATGACTTTTTTAATTAATAGCAGACGTTTACCTGCGTTACTTACCACCTTGTATTTAAAACGTTAAAGAAGTCGGGGATCAAACGCTGGTTTTTAAACTTATAATTTTAAGCATTTTAACTCCTATGTACACATCGGTTTTTAGAGTTATTTTTAATTCTTCATTGCAAAAAAGATAGGTAGTCGATTGTATTTTTAATTTTGAATTTTATTGGGTCTATAGTACGAGAACAAGACGAGTCGTAATTCAAAACGACTATGGTTACCATGGGTTAATTGCAAGAAATAAATATGAGATAAGAGTGACACTAGTATGCTCAGGTCAATGAGCATGTGTGTTAAATTTTTAATTTATTACATGTTCAGATTACACTACAATAGCATTCATTTACAGTAATAAAACCGTCAAGTCACTTTACTCACTTCGAAGTAAAATCCAATTAGACGTGATTGTCTAACGCACAAACATAATATACAACACACTACATACTGCATTTGTTTACAAAAATAAAAATAATTTAATAAAAAAGCTTATACTACAAGTATCAAATGAGGCTGCAGTCCACCTGATCATAAGTGGCCCCTGTCTTTCGTGAATATCCGTAATCAACCCCAGATAAGTACAGGTTTACCTTAGATACAGATGCGTAGACTCAAAGACTAAGTTTGAACGAATCTTATAAGTATATCTCCTTCACCACAGAGTACAACAACGCTTAACATTGATTTTGGTACAAAAATAGATGTGACGGTGATGCCTCCGATAAGCATGGAAAGAAAGAATCCTCCGATAATGGAACCGTAAAGGGTATTATCACATAAACACAACACACATAAATACATTTTCAACGCACTTGTTATGTAATAAACGTTATCCATTTTTCTGACAACTTATAATTACGTATAAAACAAATTAAAAACGTCTTTTGCAAAATACTTAAGGTACTTACTGGCGCAGACGGCATACTGATGAGTACCCATCACCCGCCAATTCCGCCAATATAGTTTCCTATTAACGTGTTTCATTATCTTAGGTATTCTTGAAAATTAAAATATCGTTCACGGTCGGCAACATATCGCTTGGTAAAACAGGTCAATGAACATATACGAGCACAAATAGTGGAAATTGTTCTTTATGTGTATGTTGTACTAACAATTTTAAAGCGTAAATGTAAATTACATTGTAGTTCATACTTTTCTTTGTATGTTTTGGTAATAATTTTAAAGCCTAAACACAAATTACAAATTGTATTGTATTGTGGAGATTGTTCTTTCCTATGTTTTAGTAATAACTTTAAAGCGTAATAAAAATTACGATATTAAGGTGGAAATTGTTCTTTAATACTTATATCTTTTATTAACAATTTTAAAACGTATGCCCAATTTACCTATACATAATACTACTTTTAGCGAAAATTGTTTTTGTAATCAAGCTTAAAGCTTTATTACAAATTACAAAAAAATGTCTCAAAAAAATTCTATGTGCATAAATAGACAAACGAGTAAATATTCAAATTCATATACTTATCTAATTAAGCCATAATGACCTAAATACATGCGTGTATAAATATAACTTGAAATAAAAAAATATGTACGAACAATAAATTGCTTGTTTTGCTTTTATACAAATACATTTTTATCAGAGCCTTGAAGATGATTTATGGATAAATCTAAGTGTATAAATTTATATAGGTACCTATTCATTTAATTTTAAGTCAAAGTAGATCATAACTCTTGCTTGAAACTTGTTTAATAGGTAAATGTTTGTCACAAATTCATTACTTGATCTCGTATTTTATAACAGTACATTTTTAATTAATTATTACAATTAGATCCACCACATTCACATCAAGTTTTATTATTTATATCTGGAGGATAATATTTTTGCAATAATTATGTTATTTATGTAGTGCAAATTTTCCATTATAGATTACCGAAATTAAAGTAACGATTATATTAATTACGGTAGAAAAGAAGGTAGTTATTTCTAAACTATATCATTCCGAAAATAAGACTGGTTTTTTAATTTCATATTACATATGTATGCCAAATGCTGTCGTTCTTAAACAGCAATATTTTTTGCGCGGATGCAGTAAACTGGCATTGGCAAAATGTTCATTAGCGGACGCCTATGTCTAGCAGTTGGCCTCAACAGATTCCCTTCATGTTATACAGGAGAAAAAGCAGATTCGAGTTGATGAGGATATCAGCGGCTGTCATGGGCATAGAGTTCTCATACGCGGGTGAAACAGCCTTCGTCTCCCCCACTCTTCTGCAGATCGGAGTACCTCACCAGCAGATGACGCTTGTGTGGGCACTGTCACCGTTAATAGGGTTCTTCATGACACCACTCTTGGGGTCGCTCAGTGATAGATGGCAATCGCCGTACGGGAGGAGAAGGCCTTTCATTGTGATGATGTCTATTGGCGTGTTACTTGGTAAGTTTGTCAGCTTGTTTGTTTGAAGAATAAAAGACTATGTTTAATTAAGTCCTTAAAACTAAACTATCTCGCCAGAAAAAAACAATGTTATGTATACAATTTGTTCTAGGGAGATGCACTCGAAGCAAATTACACTCTATACTAACATCTGAATGTAATTTAACCGTTTAACGAAGTTGGTTAGAGATTCCATGGGCGGCAGTGACCGCTTACCCTTTAATGGAATGAAAGCTCGTTTGCTACTTCAACCTTATAAAAACTCTGTATTCTCTATCTATATACAAGAAATATTTATACTTTCAATATCTTTTCAGGTTTAATATTAGTCCCGAATGGAGAATACATGGGCTACGCGTTTGGCGACGAGCGACCGTTAAACCGGACGCAATTAGCCTCCGTGTTAGGGCCACGTAGCAGCGCATTGGAGAAACGGGAAGGCAACTATCATCCCTGGGGAGTCTTCTTCACTGTCCTGGGCACTGTCTTCCTGGACTTCGATGCTGATGCCTGTCAGAGCCCCGCCAGAGCTTATCTCCTTGACGTGACAGTTCCAGGTCAGTTATATTTGTTTGCTTCTGATTTTCTCGCAAATTCACTAATTCCATTTGATAAACTAAGCCTCGGTACTCAGAGCTAATTCCTTGGCTCAGTTTTTACGATTTGTGTAAATAATGTAGTACACGTGTGTTCTTTTGTAAATAGTCTTTTTAGAATCAGATGATTGGATTTGTTGGATGAGATTTAGTATAGTGAAATGACGTGTCGATATATCATGTCCTATTCGACTACAATACGTTACTGTGCTAGATACAGGTTTCATCTCAGAGTGATAGTAGTTTAACCCATAGTCCACCAAGCTGGCCAAGTACAGATTAGTAGACTTCAAATAGGTTTGAGATTTTTTTACTTTAAAAGTCGTTGAGATTTCACGATGTTTTCCTTTGCTAGAACTTGAAAATCAGTCGGTAAAAGGTATTCGAATTTCATACCTTCTCATAGAGAGGCTGAATTTTAACCACTGGTTCCTCATATCAGATATGATCTAGTTTTGTTCTATTTATGAACTATTATCAAAAATCGCTTACTATTTACAATATTTAGTTTTACATCATATTGACAGAGCAGGTAGCAGTATCCTTAACCCAGTTTGATAGATAGGTACAATTAATTACATTAAATATTTGTACGAGCGACGTCACAGCATGTGACTGCATGATTTTGTTTGAACGACAGAATGGTGTGCATGTCTCCAAAATAAGCCTTTTTATCGCTTGTCTAGTCGTGATTGATTTATCTCAAGAACATTTTATTATGAATATTTCTCCACACCTTGAATTGTATCTGAATTTGTTTTATCTATAGTTGGTACTACCAGTTTATTATACATTTAATAATCTTGTGCACAATACAATCCTTATACGAAGATGTGTATATTTTTCAAAAATCGATCGATATCTGGCTGGATAATTTTTTCGTTATAAATAAAATTGGCCTTGTAATTCCTTTAAGGATTTTTCTACATGCTTATACTTTTTAGTTTGCTCATCCACGCCCTATTAAAAATAATAATTAAAGTTAGACCACGGGATGGCGGTAGTAGTGCCGTACCTAAACCTATTGCTACCGCTTCAAGAGTTTAAGGTTCTGGTGTGTTCGATTATAATTAGGGTGGCTATGTGTGACCGTCTATTTAGTCCATGTTAGGTACATACATCTGTGATCTCTGTGTGTTTGTGTTGTGTCCCAAAAAACAATATAATTAGTGCACGCTTATAATTGGGTTAAATATTCAATTTATTATATTCCACTGTACTCTTCTTTATTCCGTTCCACTTTCTTCTGTCCACTATTAAACCAAAACTGTATCCTGACATAGGAGGTTCATATCGATATCAATCCACTGTAATAATATTGGATTGAAAATTTAGATTGAACCCTCCAGTGTTCAAATATATTTTATACAGTGAATATTTGCTAGCGCTCTTTGAGTAGTTGCTTTGTTTGTTATGACAATATTTTATAACGACATGGAAGGAAAATATTTACAAACTCACTCGTTTACTTGAAAAATTGGACATTTAGCTGAATACGTCATCTTTTACAGCTATAACGATAATATTCTGAAAGTTAAAGTTTGTTTTAGGTAACGAAAAGTTTAAATATTTTAATTGGATCTGTGTTGAGTGATATTTACAAACATTTACATATTTGAATATGTACAGAGTGACATAGCTAAAAAGCATTGGAAAAACCGTAAAAATAATTATCTTCTAGTTACATTCTTTCAATGTATCCGCCATGTTAACTAAAAATGTTAGTATGTGAGTATCAGATCTTGCAACTGAACTTAATATTTGTTTCAGAGGACCACGCGAAGGGCCTAAGCACTTTTACTATAATGGCTGGCTTGGGTGGTTTTATGGGATACGCACTTGGCGGTATTAATTGGGATGAAACTAGTTTAGGTAACACATTTTGTATTAATTTTCCTTTATGTTTTGAATAAATGTAATGTAATAATTATTAAATTAATTAAATATTATAGCTATATTTTATCATTATATATTTTAACTATATTATAATATTAGCTACAATTTATATAACTTTTTCCTAAAATAATACCTAAGTGTTATTGGTTACTGTACCACATCACTGGTCCTTTACAAACAAGTAGGAGAAATATAAAAAATGTTTTTTGCTTGATTTTCTTAAATTATTGTCAATGTATAAAAAATCACTTATTTCATGAACTGTATACTTTTGCAGGTGCATTATTTGGCGGTCACGTTAGAGCTGTATTCTCCCTTATAACAATCATCTTCATCGCGTGTGTATCAGCAACGGTGACAAGCTTCAAGGAGATTCCCTTGGATCAGCTGCATGAGCACGAAGGACTTAAGAAACCCAGTGAGAAAATACCACCAGGAGCAGAACCCTTGCAGGAGACGACTGATGTTGATGAAGGAGACGTGGAAAAAGAACATTTGAAGACTGCGGAGAATCCTACCACGTATGGCGCGCTGAATGAAACTGAGGTAACTTGGGAATAGGGAAATTTTGGTTTGTGATTCAGAACTAGTGGCACCGTTGTCACATCATTTCTGTCTATGACAGCTGTATTATTGCTGTAGTATCTTATGCTTGAAAAGGTATATAGTAAGTAAGAGTCATTTCTTCAAGACTTTAAAAATTGGTCTATACGAAATCTCAACGACTCCAATCCTATTTGAGGTTGTTTACATTGCGATTGATTTCTTAGGCGGCTATAGTCCCTTCTCATTACGCAGGCCGTATGTTCCTTTGCTACTTCCATCATAAAAAATGAACGGATAGGTACTTAACCGTTAGAATAGGGCTACGGTATCCGCTCCCCGTTGTACGAGGCGACAAAAAGGGAGCTCTGGGGTTGGGAACGGCTAGACCTCTAACCGTCCATCCAGCAGCCCCGGGTAGGACGGCGGCATGTGTGGTCGCATACTGCCATGCACCTGGCGGTACGGCAAGAGCAGCGCTCGCCCAAGCTGAGCCCCACGGGACAACCTGCTCAGAGGACTCCGGATGGCGTTCCTTGCTGAGACCGCGGAGTTCTCTTCGCAGCACCGAGCTCGGTTTTAGTGCGGTAAAAATCCCACATAACCCAGTGTCGCTCCCAAGGCGTTGGGTATCTTTTTAAGGTTACCCCCTCGTCAAGAAAAAAAAGGTACCTAACCGTGTCCAATCTTTGCATGAATAAAGATGTTTACTAACCAACTCATAACTCTTGCCCAATATCTCGTAGGAAGTAAATATTTGTGTTTATCTTAGTATTCTCAGAAATCTCTACACGAAATATTTTATCAGCGATCACATTAGGCATAGTCTTACTTTAAATTTTTCATTTTTAGTATATATATTTAGTATTGCAGTTATAGGTAGTTTGCAGTTTACCTGATCTTAAGTGGCAGTGGTTGCACTAAACTTGTAAATTCCATTAAACTTGTTAATAATCAACCCCAGATAGGATTGAGATTAGATGAGGTCTAACCTGAGATCAGCAATCGATGCGTTGCAATCCGAATTACTAATGTGGAACGCCTCTAAAACTATTCCTTCTTTATCACATCCTTCTAACCTTAGCATTAGCACTCAACATAACTCTGCAGCTATAAGGCATTAGTGCGCGTGACGGTTTTGCCTCTGGAGTTATATTTCTTGAAATATTTTTCAAGTAAAATTAATAAATGAATATAAATTCGATCAGGTATACATACTTGCATCTAAGTTTTAGAACATAATTTACACTCAAATCTCGTATATTTATCTTTATGAATAGAATTTCAATGTATGTAACCTTTTAATAAACGCGGTTATTACGTCACTCAGTAAAGTAGTCACAAGACATAAATATGATACAATGGTCAATTTGTAGTCCTCGGGCTTGTTATTCAATACGACACCAGCAGAAAAGGTAGGACATATAGATGTGTATCGTTTGTCACCATGTGCTACATACATGAGCAGTGACATACTAGATATCAGTGGCTTCGTTCGTCTTTGAATCTCAGGTAGACATCTCTGACATTTTTTGAGCTCTTATGAAAAGTATTATCACTTATTTTACGTTGAAGATTAGGAGACGTCTGAGAGTTCAAAAACAAGTTTTTTATCCATCTGGTTGGATGAAATAACTTCAGTTGTTTTAGATACATTTCTGGACATAGGTTTTTCTCGTTGAGGGATTTTGTAGTTAGTCCCTACTCCTAACAAGTAAGTGATCGCAGCGGGTGTTGATGTAACACAGAAATACCGTATGTTGTCCATATCGAATAGCGCCTTCTCTTCCTGTGGACGTCGCAGGGTCGGCTTTTGTTTTATTATGAAGAGGCTAGTTCCTTAGCCCTTATCTCTTAGTCCTCAGCCTAAAATGTTTTAGGCCTCACAACGTAACCGTCAAATTCTCTTATTCTGTTTACCTATTTCATTTGCAGAATGGAGGAGGAGACATCACGATCCCAGTGCCGGAGATTCCCCACGGTGGAGAGCCCCTCTCCCTCCAGCATTACCTCAAGTCTATCGTGATGATGCCGAAGTCCCTCCGCATCGTCTGCCTTACCAACCTTTTCTGCTGGATGGCTCATGTCTGCTACTCCCTCTATTTCACGGATTTTGTGGGAGAAGCTGTTTTTGGAGGGAATCCTGCTGTAAGTATGAGTTTCTATTTTTGGTTATACCTACTAATAATACTCACAATGTTATAAGTAGGTATTTGGTGCGGGCGCAGGTTCGATCCTCGATTAGACATCTGAATGATGAATTTGAATTTCTATTCGAAGTTTAATTGTTGGTGTATTCGTTTTTGTGTCTGGCCATGGTGCTACAGAAAAGCATTGAAATTGTTAAGTTAATGAGTTTGCTTCTATATATTGTCAACTATAAATAGTTTTAGTTAATCTTTGAATATGTCAGAATGACTCCCAGACTGATAGAGAGAATACCTGTCAAGATATTAAATCAGACGGTAAAATGTATTACTTCAACTGAGATAAAATCCAGTATATTACAATGATGTGAATACCTACATCCGGTCCACGATTTAATCGTTGAAATATACACAAAGAGAGAAAATAGTTAAGAAAGGGAAGTGTGTTTAGGGATTATTTAAATGTTGCAAGCATACAAGACGAATTATTAATTTAGAACTGCAAATCATTAAAACAATTGAAAATAGAATGTATAAACTTATCGAGTACGTTAACTTCGCTAACCGCATTGTAAAGCGGGAATAACTGCGCTACATTGTAACTATTGGATAGGATTTGGAATTTGGAAATGGTTGTGGTGTACCACATTCGTACGATGTACGTATATGGTGTATGCATGCTAACTATTCAGACTTTAGATTTAAATTTACAGATTAAACAACAGTCCATTAGTTTATATTTTGGGCTTGACTGAGAACAGTATAATTAATAATCTAGAATTCGCGAGAGCACTTCCTATAAAATATTTTATGTTACCTGAGATATTTTCAAACGCCTTATACAATTAAGATGTAAACACTCTAACATATTTATGTATGTTGCTATGAACATAATTTCAGGCGCCGGTTGGCAGCGACAGTCGTATTGAATATGAAGCAGGCGTTCGCTTCGGCTGTTGGGGGATGGCTATGTACTCGCTGTCCTGTGCCTGCTACTCCACGGTCATTGAGAAACTTATCAAGAAACTTGGGTTGGTACTAAACTTAATTTAAAATAATTTTAATATATCTGTGTATATTTCTACCTAATAGCGGCAGTATTGAATACTGCTGTGTTTTGGCTTGTAGAGTGTGGTCAGGGAGACAAACTTATCTGAGGCGTTCCAACTTAGTCCTCAACGCATTTGTGGTCAACCTCAGGGAAAACTCTCTCTTTATCTGGGGTTGATTACAAGTGTCCATGGGCGGCAATGGCCACTTATCATCGGGTGGATTGCTCGTTTGCTGCACTAATATTATAAAAAAATATGTACGAAGGTATAGTGAAAATAAGTAGACAAACAGTAGAATTTCGTTATATTTGTGACAATTTGACTTTATCATTTTGAATTTATGAACGTC
>DWPV01003149.1:0-15733 GCA_018251915.1 Urbanus proteus proteus | reverse complement strand
TTAAAGCGTGAAGGCGTTACAAACAAACAAACAAACAAACAAATAAACGGACTTTCGCATTTATAATAATTAGGATAAGTAAATACTGCAAATTATGTTGCCCATGACATGATAAAATATGTACTTTTATTTATTAAGAGATAGATGATTACACGTTTAAATAAATACTACGATGTCATTGCACTTGATAGTAAGCAATCTAGTCATAATGTTTTACACCCGTAAATACTTGGTGATGCATAACATTATACACACCTACTCAAATATGTTATTGATTAGCTGATCCCCGCGTTTTCACCCACGTTTAAAAAGTAAAAAAGAACACATATTTAAACATTTATACAAATAAATAAAACTTAAGTGTCTATTTGTGATTTCAAAATAACATTTTTTTACTCAACGCATATGAAAGTATACACGAGACCGATAAAAAAAATGCCATTAAAAAAATTGTCACCATCGTGACACTCATTTCTATGCCATTTCTACCTAATAACGGCAAAGTTAAGCACTGCTGTGTTCTAGTTTGAAGGTGACAAGGAAGCCATACTTATCCGAGGCGTTCCAACTCAGTCTTCAGGGGTAGCATCGCATTTGTGGCCAACCTCAGATAAGACTGGTCTTATCTGGGGTTGATTACAAAATTACTTACCATCAGGTGGATTGCATGCTCGTTTACTACTCCAATGTTATATACAAAAACTATAATAAACTATTATTGGATACTTGTTATTTTTATCATAGGTTGTGGGTCACTCTGTGGGGCCATTGCGTCCCAGGAAAGTCATCCCCAGGCTTATATTCTCCCGAGATTTCCTAGCTTAGACTATGTTCTCTCACTAACAAAGAATTAAATTCGTGTAGAAAGATAGGGAATTACAATACCCACAAAGTGTTTCCACAAAGGTTTCCACTTTCGATATCAACTAAAAAATCTTTTTACATAAAAACAGAATATTTAAATTGCATTGCAAAGATAGCAGAGCGAAAATATTTTTTATATTTCGCGCGTACACCTAGTTTAGTTTTAAAAAATGTTTATGACATGTAGATCATTGTGATTGTTCAGCCTAAAGGTTGGTTTTAAATACAATTTTATTATCATGAACTTGACATACCACCATGATATTACCTATATCATGGTGGTATGTCAAGAGACGCAGATGTAATTGATCTGGGGATATCATCCTTTCCTGGCTATCCTGCTTAATAATTTGATAAAAAAAATGAAAAATATAATTTTTTTCTTTGACTAAGAATCAAATTTAATGTTTTCTATATAATAATTTTAATTATTAAATACTATTATGTTAACTGCTATTTTTATATTATAGCTTTTGTTCCATCAAAATTCATTTATCAATCAACAGGCATGTATTGATGTACTCTAACCTTTAGTTTTGTTATCTGTTGCAATCGTTCTTTTTAGTGTTGTCCCCTTCACACTATTTTTTATCTGTTGGGTGCGGCGAGCGAACGGCGAGCAATTCATTCATTTCGATTTTCAATAGACGGAGAAGCTCGTAATAATTTATTGAAGAGCGAATTCAGACATTTTGTCCGAATTATTGCACATTGTGATTGTGATATTTAGTCCATAGCTGGATAGATTAGGCATAATTATAAGTTGACTGTAAGTTTGTAAGAGTACTACTAGGAATAGATTTTGTATTTGACTATTTGTCTTTGACAGATTTTATTGAGCGTTTCGAGCGCAGTTGGGTTTCAGGTTATATGCTATTATAATTTTGTTTTTTCTCGTTAATCAAACCCGTGTTCGCGTAAAATGGAAAGCATGGACTGCGGACAAGAAGGTACGTCTGCTGCGACTACGCCAGTTGTGGAGAATGGTGAGTATACATTGAATTGTTAAAAATGCCGGCGCTTGGGTTTGCGAAAACGTGTTCTTTTGTTAAGAGGAAACGTGATATTTAAACTGAATTAATGTTATAGGGCCCGACAAGAACGTAACTGCCGAAGAGATGACTTCGAGGGACTATTATTTCGACTCGTACGCACATTTCGGTATCCACGAGGAAATGCTCAAAGATGAGGTCCGAACGCTTACCTATAGAAATGCTATGTACCACAATAAGCATCTATTCAAGGGAAAAGTGAGTATAATGATTTCTCTTTCTTCGAAGCAGGATTATTTACAATAACAAAAACATTAGGAATTAAATAGGTATGTGCTTGGTACATACACGCGATTATTTCAAACGTCAAATTTGGCGGTCATTTTGAATATTCCAAGGCCAAGGGCAACAGTTGAATGGCATCAGTTTTTTATCTATGTTCCAAATTTTTGTTATAATCACTTCATATATCTACTTTGTAGAATTGCGTATTGAAAAGAATATGGTTTGAATTTACATTTTTATATATTAGTAAATATAAATGTAAATTGTGAAAATAAAAGAACTTGTTGAATAATTTTAAAGTGATAGCGGAATGTAAACAATTGATATGAGATTCAAGAGGCTCTTTCAGATTATACATGTAATGTGCAAAACTTGTGCGCACTGTGTCTATCATTTACATTTTATTTTCAAATGTGTCTGACATAGTCGTATGTTAACCAAAGACAATTTTCGTTCATATATCATTGATCCACTAGATCTGCCTAAGTATTTTGATAAATCTTGTACATCACCAGACAAACTGAGCCAAGTAACTACAAAGAAAAAACTTATATTTGATACCTCTCTGTTGAACTGTTGAGCAAGTAACTAGGAATGAATTTAAATGTGTCCCAACTATTTCTCAAACAGTGCTTATATTTATTTTAAAAAACAGATACCTATATGAAATTAAATATTTTACATTTTCCAAACTGCACTGCGATTTTGTAGAAGAGCTACAACACTTACATCTAGATGAGTCATGAATCACAGTATAATGATTTGATACCCTCAGTAAATAATATATTTGTTTATAAATAAAATTGATAAGAATATTTTCTATTTTAATTATTTCTAACTTAATCACTACTTAATATAAAACAAAGTAGCTTTCCGCTGTCTGTCCTTATGTGTGCTTAGATTTTAAAAACTACAATGGACTTTGATGCGCTTTTTTAATTGATAGAGTGATTCAAGAGGAAGGTTTATATGTACCTATACTAAACATTCATTATATAGTAGAAAAGCGTGCGAAGCTAGTCCTTAATATTTAAATGCAAACTTGAATTTTGTTCTCAACAGGTAGTACTAGACATAGGATGTGGGACAGGGATCCTGTCCATGTTTGCAGCCAAAGCCGGAGCCAGCAAAGTGTACGCGGTGGAGTGCTCTAACATTGTAGATTACGCACAGAAGATCATAGAGGCTAACAACCTCGATGATACCATTCAAATTGTCAAGGGGAAGGTGAGATGTTTATGATTTGTTTATCTTGAAAAAATGTATGGAGCGAATATAAATTGTAATTATTATTTAATCTCTGATTTGCAAGCAATGGTCTTGACCATACTTATATCTTACAACTGTAATGTAGCATCAGTGTATTCTGTATTATTATGAACATATAAGGTCACTCTATAGCCACAACTGTTTTTGTCTTGTTATGGTAGAGTTAAGCTCTTCTGATTTAATGTAAGTAAGGTAGAAATGTTTATTTGAGAGTTCTAACTTAGTCATCAGGGGTACCAATGCATCTAATCAAGCAATGCATCGATCTCAGGACTTGGTTATTTGGGGATGATCACAGATTTCCATAGGAGACAGTGGTCACTTAGCATCAGGTGGACAGTCCAGTTCATTTGCTACTGCATTATTATAAGGAAAGAAAAAAAAAAAAACCGTAACTCAGGGTTCCATATCAGTAACTATTCACAGTTTATCTTGCACGAAGTTGTGTAGGAGTTTGTATATCTTTTATTGATTTGAATGTTTGTTTGCAACTTCAATTATAAGAACCATGTGACCAGGTGGAGGAAGTGGAGCTGCCAGTGGAGAAGGTGGACATCATAATATCAGAGTGGATGGGCTACTGCCTCTTCTACGAGAGCATGCTGGACACAGTTCTGTACGCGCGGGACAAGTGGCTGAAGCCCGATGGCATGCTCTTCCCTGATAGGTTGGTTTACTGATTGATTAACAATTATATATTATGTTACGAGGAAAATATGTGATAATTTTGGAATTTCGAGTTATTCTTAATGCTTTATTTTTGTTTGTATTATTTTTTTGAATTTTATCTAATATTAACTATCTATGAATAAAGAATTATTAAAAATAATACTAATCTTATGATTAAAAACAAAGTTATATTATTGTTAAGAACAAAGTCTGACATAAAGGGGGTTGATTTGTTAGTTAATTATATTGAATTTGTGTGTTTGGGGAATATTCCGCTACAAAACAGTCAATAAAAATGATTTTGGCAAGATGACCACCTATGAGATGCAAAATTATCCTATATTTCACTCTGGCAACCATCTTGAACAATTTTTTGCAAAAATATAAATTGTCTAGATTTCTCTTAAATATAAACTATTGTTGTTTTTTAAATACAGATGTACACTGTTCATCTGCGGCATAGAGGACCGTCAGTACAAGGATGAGAAGATCAATTGGTGGGACGACGTGTACGGCTTCAACATGTCTTCCATCAGGAAGGTTGCCATCTCGGAGCCTCTCGTCGATGTGGTTGATGCCAAACAGGTATATTATTTTTATTTATTTTTTTGTACTTTTTTTTAATTAAGGAATAACCGCCTGGCAGAAAGTGGCCACTGCCAACCATGGACACCTGTGATCAATCCTAAATAACGTAAAAATCCTATGTGTGATTGACCACATTTGCATTGCTATCCCTGAGGAATAAGTTGTGAAGCCTTGGATACCACATACCTCATACATTTCATGTCATAATGAAAATTTGTGTATATTATTTTTTCTTAAGGCAATGTTAGATACATAGAATGTAGATAGAATATTGAATGAAAAGTCATGTATGAAGCAGATGTAGATAGAAAATACCTTTACCTTTTTAAAGATTAAGCTTTACAGATACATTTTTTGTTTACAGGTTGTCACAAATTCTTGCCTTCTAAAGGAGATAGATTTGTATACTGTCAAGAAAGAAGATCTCAACTTTGAGTCAAAGTTCTACCTCCAGGTTAGTTCTTTAATTAATAAAAGTTGAAATTTTGGGTTTATTGTCATCTGTAATGTAAATTGTATTAATTCTTCATAATGTACGATTCTCGTATTAGGTGTAATGTATGTAAAAATTTTATTTGTTACAAAAGACATGATTCATCATATTTAATACAAATATTTAAATACTAGACGGGTGCGTACAATCCAGACATTGACATAGCTCATATTTCCGAGTTGTGTGGTTAGACAGCAGTGGAATGCAACATTACATTGAAATAACTTTATAAGTGCGATCCTTAAGCCAATAAGTTTAAATTAATCTGCACAATAATTTTGAATTGTTAAGATATGGCTTATTATGCTAATGTATGGAAATATTGTATTTTCTCAAAAATGATTCCGTTATATTGCTTATTATAGGTGTTATCGGAATGTGTTCCTTAAGAGAAACACTTGGAAAACAGCAGTTATTTTCTTACATGAACATGAACATTTCCCAGCTATGGAAATAGATTATATTTTAAATTGAATTATTCAGTTTTTAACCAAATTAATTCAGATTTTTTGATGTACAAGTATCTTAAAGATTCCTATCTACGCACAGTTGTAAAATTCACTTCCTGTACAATTGTAACATAACATACTGTATATTTGTATAATTATAACACAACATACTGTAACATAAGTATATACAACACGACTGAACATATGTTGTGTATGTGTAACATAAGTATATACAACACGACTGAACATACGTTGTGTTGCACAGGTGCGACGTAACGACTTCATCCAGGCGCTGGTGACGTTCTTCAACGTGGAGTTCACGAAGTCCCACAAGAGGCTGGGCTTCAGCACCGCGCCCGAAGCGCCCTACACGCACTGGAAGCAGACTGTCTTCTACTTTGATGAGTACATGACGGTTGGTGTCTATGTTGTTTTTACTTTTTGTTTATTTAATTCTAGGATATTTGAAGTTATTCATGAGTTGAGATGTTTATTTTATGTAACTCGAGTTTTAAGAGAGTTTTGATATGTATCTGATAGAAACTGTCACATGTGAATTATCAATATTTATAATACATACAGTGATGATCTGTCATGCAGTGGATCCCGGGTTCGATTCCCAGCTAGTCAGATGTCTGAATGATGAATATAGATTTCTGTTCTGAGTTTGGGTGTTTGTGTATTCGTCTTTGTATCCATGGCACCTATGGCACAGGAGAAAATCTTAGTGTGGGGCTAGAAAGTGTTTTTAATACAGTAAAAGTGAGACTAAGATGGGTTAACTCATCTTGAGACACTTTGTTTGAATTCATAGACGTTTATGCAGAAGTTTTTTTCAAAGGTTTGTTGTTATTAGTTATAATAGGCTATTGAGGCTCCCTGCTCTATGTCGCTTCTGCATCTGCATCTGGCTTGCATGTAAGTGACCGTAGTAGGTGTTGACACAGGAAGACAGTTGTCTAAGACCTGGATTTTATTCCTTAGTAACCTAGTATAAGAGCGGGGTTAGTGCTATTAAAGAACAGACAGCACATTGCAAGTGTTTAAACGAAGCGATATATTAGCGCTTACTGCAAATATAGTCCGAGACTCAAGTTTCAGTTTGATTATAGGCCATGTTTACCTAAGCATTTAGATTATTATTTAGTTTGCTTTCAGTACTCATCTGTCTAAGACATCCCTATGTTAAAAGCGTCACAATAATTCCAAACTTGTCGATTCCAGGTGAAGAAAGGCGAGGAGATAACGGGCACGTTCTCGATGCAGCAGAACGCGCGCAACAACCGCGACCTGGACTTCACGGTGGAGTTCGAGTTCAAGGGCGAGCTCTGCCAGGTGCAGGAGAAGAACCACTACCGCATGCGCTGAGGGGGTCGCCGCGGCCGCCGGCTGACACGTATACTCGAGGAGGATTATTAAGTTATGGTGTATAGCGCGTTTTAACTAGGTTCACACGGAATAGGGCAGATGGTTTCTACGCTAGCCCTACAGTAGGATTTACTAACAGTGCCATGGACACAAAGACTCAGACCCAGAAATAATAGGTACTGTGGGGTAGTGGTTTTAAGGACTTTTTTAAAATTGGCACCATTGCAACAGTGACATAAGCTCGGAAAACCATGGATTAGTTCTTACTAATCCATGGTTTTCCGAGTTTTTATTCTTATAAAAGTGGATACGAATAACATTACCTAAATTACTTAAAAAATACAGTGTAATTGACAACCTCTTTTTTATTAAAGTTGGTTAAAAAGGGTATTACAAAATCCTAATAAATAACTAGCTAATAAATACTTCTTACTCCTTTTGGTGCAGTCTGATAAAAACATAAAATGGAGTGTAGTACGCACTTGACAAACAACTTTTATTTATATAGTGCCAATTTTTATATAGTGTCTCTCTGCTCTATGACGTGGAATCTGGATACACGCGTATATATCATTGATTTACATATGCTATAATGAATGTGCGAATATCAATCTTGATCATGATCACAAACTAGAAATTTCTAAAACTGTTACCTAATGAAATAATAAAATAAATCTTATACTATCAATTTAAAAATATGTAATTCATATGCATTTAGTAAAAGTTGTTATTTTAACATTGCAGACAGACGCTTCAATTTTATTTACATGCATGGATAATGTAAAAACATCTACACATTTTAGCGGTTTTTGAGAAAATCACGGACATACAAGTATACAACGTATCTGTCGCCGACCTCGGGCACTATTCTGTTTGGGGTCAATTGCATTTGTTTATCGGCTGCAGTGATCAGGTGAATTTCATGCTCGTTTGTTACTGACATCAGATTACTCAAGATCAAATTTAGGTAGTTTGCGTAACAGTCCTAGTAAAGATTTTTGTTAGTGCAACTTTTGATACGATCAGATTGATATGTGAGCACACTCATTATAACGTTTTCCTCTGGAGTGTACAAGACAGTGTCAATCGGAAGCGAATTCTCCTTCATGAAATTCGCATTACGGTCGCTGCGTTTTTTATTCTATAATAAGAGACTCGGAACTCTTCAATTGTATTAAGCGTTAACGTGACACTATTAAAATGGACTGTCATTTATAACATAGTGCGTTTTTCGTTGGCGCGATATTCTTAAGACTAGGTATGTATCTAATTCTCTTTCGTACGTTCCGCCTGAGTCGGAATCCTCATACCGTTTATGAACATTGTATTATACAAACTCTGTCTCTTTGTAATAATGATCATTATTTAAGCAGGCTTTGATTGTACAAAAGCCGACTTTAAGTTTAAGTGAACTGAGTTCCTTATTATTTGTTCATTACAACTCAGATTCATTGACTGTTGGATTTATGAGGTGAAATACAATTTAAACTAAAATATAATGCCAGTGATTCTGTAATAAAATAAATCACCGTAATTCTATTTAAGAATTTTCCCACACTTTGTAACCAAACAATATATTATAAGTGGAAGCACAGTAGCGTATCTGCAAAGTGACTTAAGCCAAAAAAAATATTAAATAGCTATTGATACAATTTTACTAGTAATATGGACTCTTCGAGTTTGCGCTAGGCTATAATATTACGAACCAAATTATACCTTTTCGAAAAAGTAATCTTTATATAAACTGCAAACAAAATCTGACCACTGAATTTCTTTATTACCTTCTCTAACAAAGTAAGATTTAGAGTACCCGTAGAATAGATTTTCTGATTAATCGGCCTCGGATCATCATTAGGATTTTCTGACGGAGATGTTTCGGTGTTTAGCAATTTTTATAATTAGCAAGTAAGGTATTGAAGTACTCTTACTTAAGTCACTTTGGAATCATACCACTAGGTGTAAAACATGATATAATTATATTGGATGTACCCTGTAGAGATGGAAGTGGCAATTCCTGATCTATTGCCTAAGAGAAATCGAAATTCTTTTGTACGATGTAGCAAGGCATGTCTGTCTGTACGTATATGAATTCGAGGTGCATAAATGAGTAAGTCTATATTCAGTTGTTTTATTTTAGTTTCGCCCATGAAAGAAAGAGACAATAGGAAGTGGTACACGAGCCGAATAGTATGAGAACCAGTGTAGCCAAATAAACACAGAAATCAGTCCCTTATCGTATACTTATTACTAAGAAACCTGCATTTTTATTAGGAGTCTTTTGTTAACAATGAACGATGCACATTTACGCAGTTTTACCAAAAAATTACTACCTGCAAAACAGAATAAAATTGGGGTTTAATTTGTTAAACGGTATTTAAAAGAAATAATGCATTGTCAGTATTGTTGTCAATATAGTAAACAATGAATGTTCTTTTTTATCTATCAATAATATTCACTGCATAAACTTGATGGGTTAATAGAACCAAAATGGATCGATTAATAAATCATAGATACATCTGTTGAAAGCTTCGGTTGAAAGCGATATGGACTCTGATATAAAAACTGATGTTATTATCAATGCAGAAGATGATTTCTAAATGTCTGGAATAGTTTCTGTTAAGGACCATAAATAAGTATTCAATAAAGATTAAATTAAAGCTAGGATACCTAATTTTAAATCGAGTACATTCAAATTTTATGGTTGGCAACATTTCATTTCTCTACGCCAGTGCCGCGGTCGAGGGACTTCTTTCATGAAAAGGAGTCTAGCACGGGGGTTACCGTCACTTGGTAGAATAAATTCATCCATGACGAGAGAACTGTCAACGTTCTCTAGTATGCTAATAGATGGCGCTTTACGCCATTTTAAAACAATCTTATACGTAGGTGTTGGAGTAAAAATAAAACACTTAAAATCTTACACTTAATTTAATACATTCTACGATATAATATAGTCAGCCTAACGGTTACATTATAATGAGATTGAAAATTAGCATCTATTACTTAAGCGACGACAGGCGCGACTGCTACCACGGGGGCTCCTATCGCGTTCTTCTGCAGGTCTATGCAGCAGCAGTTTGAGATCAGCTGGTACTCTTGACAGGAGTTCGCGTAGATGGACTTGCAGTTCGAGTTACGACAGTGGAAGTTTGGCAGGACTGGAAACAGGCAAATCTTTTTAAGTAAATGAATAATAGTTCGCTTGCACGTTCGCGGCTTGTTTTACGGTAAGTGATTATTGCTTACGAAATAGCGTTGAAGACCTATTGGAGCCCTGTTATAGATGCATTGCTACTTTAAAGGACTCAGTGATATCGTATTGTGGCACTTTATCTCACTACACTGTGAACATGAAAAATTAGGTACCCAAGTACCTATTGTACATAGGTATTTGTATATAGGTATTAAAATATAGTCATGTTCGTCGTAGGATCTACGGAACTTAGATGCCGTTTGTAAATTCATTTGTGTGCGGGCCATGGCCGTAGATAGAGGATTTAGGAGGTTACTATAATAACCAGTGCACAGTGGTCAAGATTAAAATAGTCTCTGAAAGTTTGCAAGAAAGGTCGTCCTAAATAAATCTCCTTGAATCTGCCGCCCTAGGCTCCAGCCTACTCAGCCTATTGATAAATCCGCTACTTATAATAATAGTCCAAATTACTCCCGAAATCGTGTTTTTACTGAATTAAAGTAACTAGTCGATATCAAAATCTCTGCTTTAATACTTACATGAAGGGCCATCACAACAGCACGAATCATGGGCCTGTTTGTGTGAACAGTAGCTGTAGACCGACGAATCACATAAGGGGCATCCGGGGTGCGCTCCAGGCGGACCCTCGACGTAATTGCCTCCCGGGTACCCGCCAGGGTAGTGCCCGGAACCGCCAGGGTACAACCCGGAGCCGCCAGGGTAATACCCGCCACCAGGGTAATTCCCATTGCCGTATCCAGGGTACTGGCCGTAACCCACTCCGGCTCCTATCAAATAATCCCATATTTCTTTTAATCCGAAACCTGTTGATGAATGGTTAATGATGATGAGATGGTGCACATGGTTATGAGATTGATGGTGTGAGGCGTAGCATTTATAACCGACTTCAAAAACCAGAAGCAATGCGTTAAGGAATGATATATGTTTCGTATTCACGAAAATTATCGTTGACAATTGAGTTGTTTTTCCTAGCTCCATAATATTATGGTGATCTCCCTTCAAAATATATAATAAGGACAAATAATTATTGTATAGATTTTTTTTTGTTTTATTGTGATGTGATCAAAGATTTATTTTAATTCGAAGTCGGTTATCATGATCAAATGATATAGGTACCACCGCGTGAGTAGGTAAAATGGTAAGGTGAAATACGAGCATTGGTGTTTCCGGAGTCAAACTACGAAGGGTTTTACAAATTGCTAGCGTCATGGAGTCTCATTTTGGGAGGAGAGTCTTCACCAGCAGTAGATAACAGACAAAATGGTTGTAATAGGATTTTCCAGTTAAGTGTATAAGCTTCGAAACCAGTTGTTGGACAGTAATGGGTAGACAACATAGTTCTAACTAATATTCAGTTATAAATGTTGCCATTAAACAATCTGCTACAATTTAAACTAATTGAAAAAATATCATTCAATAAAATAATCATTCCATATGTGCTTTTCATAACATTTTTCTTTGGTAGTTACGTAATTATTATGATCGTGTTTTACATTCAGAAGGGCATACATAGTTATACTCGTAATGCTTAAGAAAAAATGAGATTAAGGAAATACTCGCAAAGTAATGCGTTTGTAACACAGATTTTATCTTTTTGGGACGTAAATTTTGAGTAATTAATTCAAATAGGTAATGAAGATTTAGCAATGACCTTGGTGTTATACTTGGCTGCATGTTCCTCATAATTATCTCACTGTTAATACATATTACCTACCATTGTTTGTAAATAAAGTAGGTAATTATACAGCTTTTATTGTGCTACGGTTATTTGCCGTTGGGTTTACAGAATTAGGTCTTCGCTGAGTAGGACCTATAGGTAACTACATTCACAAAATATTCCTAATAGATTTTAACGTTAGTTAATTATTGTCTATTTATTTGAGTTAAATGCACCGCTCACTTGTTATTAGTACTACATAAAGTAGGTAATGCAGTATAGCACCGATTAAAGATTAATAAAAAAGATCATAAACACGTAAAATTTACTGAGTGTTAAAAATGGCGAAAGGAGTCATGGGGCCAATTTTGATAAAAACCAAAACTATATACCTACTTAATACAAGTAATAAAATTCAGATAATTTATTGCTATTTTTATCAAAATTGACTCCGTGACTCCTTTCAGCATTTTGATATTTTCGGTTTTCGCAGTCCATGTCCAGTCATAAAATTCACTCTGTATAGACATTTTAAATTGAGGTTAAACCAAACAACTTTTATGTCCCAGATGTCCAAGATGAGTTAATGTGCTTGTCTGAATGAGTGACGTGATGTTAGGAACAACCGTATACCGTTAGACTCACCGCCGAGACGGTTTCGGCTTATTTCGTAATTTGACGGCTGAACACCTATGGAGAACGGAGTTGTCAATTATAGATTAGCTTAAGCTAATATTACAGGCTATAATAGCATGTATGCACGTAGAGTCGAAGGCTATATCCACCCATAAAAAGGGTATCTTTAATTTATTTAGATTGGTAGGTAATGTAACCAATAGCTCGAATGAACAAAAATATATAAATGCTTTAATAAATAAAAGTGCTGCTATATACCTACACAAACTGGAAGGTTTTTCAATATTAGATATTAATTATCACTTTACGCTTTAACAGAAGGAAAACATCGTGAGGAAACCTGCAAACCTGAGAGTTTCTCAGCGCGGTGGTCTAAGACTTAAATCCCTCTGACGATGAGAAGTGACCCGTGCCCAGCAGTGGAACTATAATGGGTTAACGGCCTTAGAGGCACCTACCTAATTTCTACTTACAAAACAGTTACAATATTACCTCTTGTATTGAGGTTGTGCGGGATACCTATTACTTGAGAAACTTGACCTAATTAATTTTGTTTTGATACAATACAAATTACAATATTTTAGCCGTAGGAATGGAATCACGAATCATTTTGAATATTGGGTTATATATAATTGCAAATGAATATAAATATTAATTAGGTATGATTATAAAATAAATTAGACAATGAATAGCATGTTGACAAAAACAGTTTTTTCTTGAGTCCAAAAAACATTCCTTTGTCATTCACTTATCATCATTAGCACAAAGTAGCCATTCCATGACTATAATTTTTAAACAATTGACTTTACTTTGTAATTATTTATCCAAAAATATACATTTTGAGCTAATAAACGTAAATATGAAACTATTCGGTATCTTATATATTTTTCATTTACATTTTAGTGGCTAGACCACACCGTTTATTCAATAACAGTAGGTATTGTATTTACGTAAGGTATTGTACGTATGGAGTTTACTCACTTATAACAATTGTTGACAAATTAGGGATATTTTAAATGTTTTATAAAGATTTATATTATTGTTTGTTATTTAATTGTAGTGAAGAATAGCCCTCATAGAATTGGTCTTATTAGAATCTGTCTAGGTATTCTATATTAAGGTAGAGTTCGGAGGAAGTTAGTATAATGGAAATATACAATGGGAATAAGTAATAGGTATTAGCGTTATATGTATAATATTTTATTTCGGTATACATAAATTACAAAAATATTGTTTGAAAATAATTAACTTATTACATGATAATGTTTGTCTGTAATTCTTTATGTCTAAAGGATATCAGTAAAAACTAACCGATTTTAAATTTTAACAGAAACTAACAACCTAGTGTAAATGAGAAAACATACCTCTTGGTGCTAGTTATAATAATTATTATTACATAGTATAAAACGAAGTCGCTTTCCGCTGTCTGTCCCTATGTACACCTAGATATTTAAAACTACGCAACGGATTTTGATACCTTTTTAATAGAGAGAATGATATAAGAGTTCATTAATTAAATATAAAAAAATAAAGTCAATTGAACTCCGATACATTCAGTAATTAAGGGTTGTCAAAGATCGTACACCTATTATAATTATTATAACTGTATCTATTTAATTGACTAATTTATCTAATCAGGCTAACATAGTTGCAATGAAAATCTTTACAAAATATATTCCTAAGATTTTCAAAATATATTAACTAATTTGCTTTTAGTAATTAACTTAAAAGTAATTACTTACCATAACTAACGCCAATAAGAGCTGCAAATACAAAAATAGCTAATTTACTCGCCATTTTGGAAACACAATAACTATATTTATGTCTGTATGTCGGATTGTATGTTCGCGCGAAGGTATGCGAGTGCGTTCAGCCGCAGATGGGAATCGAATGTAAATAATAAGTTGCAAAGAGGCTTCGCAGCTAGCAAACTTACCGGTACAATCGAATACGGAATTGATATTATTATATTTTTGGAAATTTCCTTGCTTTTTTTTACAGTAGACATTAATCGATTCACGTAGATGAGGCATTTTAATTTAGTTTAGGACCCTACAGGGGTTTCAATCTGTTCTACTGTGAGAAATTTCGTTTTAAGAATTAGGTTATGAGGTGTTCATTCCTGTTCAACCTAAAATTTAAGGTTTTCTATATGGTTGTCTATCAATCGTTCTTTTTCGATACTATGTCACAGCTAAAGTTAGGTGCGAACATTTCATATGGCGTTCCACTAGAGCTAATGCATATAAGTTAAATTCTATTTTAATCAAAAACGAACAAACAGTAAATCAAATTTTGTCAATTGGATAATTTATATATCAATTAAATGCATATACATAGTAGTTGAATAATTTTTCCACGCGACTATACTTCAAACGCATATTAATTCTGGTCGAAGGGTTAGTCCAGTTGTCCTTAGCTCCTTTAATGGGACCCGTTCTCTGCAAATATAAACTTATCTAGCCATAACCGGTGGTTATTCGTGTGAATTATTTGCGAACTAAGAATTTTGGGTGATTGACATAGTTTGTACTGTAAATATGTTTCAACGAAGTTTCAAAGAAAATAGTAAAATGATCGGTTAACAGGTTAACGTATTAACAAAAACAAGATATACTGTAAAGTATTTTTAATTATAAACCAAACGGATCTTTACTCGGTGGGAGAAATAAAAATGGGAATAAAAATAAAAATAAAAAATTGAGATATATGTATGTACCTATGTGCTAAAGAAACAAGCTACCACTTGTTTGCACTATTGAAGTCTGATTAGAGTTCGAAGTTACCTACGTCTACTTTCATTCATTCATTCATTATTGCATAAGTTTGTTGTTCCTCTTTTTTAAGAAATAAGTAAAAGAACTCGCGAAACAACTTGTAAAACATCAATAACTACCTACTTATTGGTGCTTAATGCTTCTACAAATACATTCAATAAAAAATGTATTGATTTATTTAAATTGCTCTAGTATCTATATGGCGTTGCGTGTAACAACTACATAACATCCATTTAGCTGGTTTGCATCTACGTACATTAATTGTGTATGTATGTGTTGCATGTGTACCTTACTTATGTGTGTATGCTTTTTATTAATAAATAGTATAAAACGAACATGCAGGCTATCCGAGGTCATCACCGCCCATAGACATTTGTAACCGACTTTAAATGGTGTAGGCAGAGCCGGATTAACCCTGTAAGAGGCCCTAGGCAGGTCGATACTCAGGGCCCTTTGCCTTTTTAACCGACTT
>DWPV01003148.1:0-15735 GCA_018251915.1 Urbanus proteus proteus | reverse complement strand
ACAGGCTGGGGATACCGTAGCCCTATTCTGGTCCCGGGACTACAGGGACAACCTACTTTTATACCTACGGCCTCATTATGTGAATGAGCGCGAGCGAAGCTGCGGGTTAATACTAGTTACATATAAACCTTCCTCTTGAATTACATTATCTATTAAAAAGAAATCCGTTGGGTAGTTTAGAAGATCTAAGCATACATAGGGGCAGACAGGGGAAAGCGACTTTGTTTTATACTATACAAGTCTATCTTACAGGAACAGTAAAGTTTTCAGAATAAAGTAGCCTATATGTTATTCTAGACTATAGTCTATGTCTGCACTAAATTTCATCCAGATCCATTCAGCCGCTCTTAAGTTATAACGTAACAAACATCCATCCATCCATCCTCACAAACTTTCAGCTTTATAATATTAGTAAGATTCCTCTTTTCAGAACAAGGGTAGTTTGTTATGCCCATTTCTTTGGTAAGCCCTACAGCCCTGATAGCTTGACGGAGGACGGACTTTTTAACATATAAGGAGTCGTTGGATTCGTCTTATAACTGAAATAAATGAGGTGTTAAGTAGTCAGGTTTCTATTTGTTCAAAGACAATATGTTTTGTTTACCTACATGTTTGTCTGTATTTTTATGTCTGTGCTTATTTTCCGTCACTATTGATGAGCTTTAGTTAAGTCAAGCAACTTCACTTAAACGCGTCAATATAAAATTAACAACCTAGAATATAAAACTAACAAACAAAATATAAAATAAGAATGGTCCTTTTCTGCGTGCTGATGTTGATTAATTAAATTTTAAATGAATGGTATAATAACATATTTTATTGTTTGAAACTATAAACTCAAGTTTTGTTACTGATAAGGCTTACATTTCGAGGGAACGGACGGGATCCTTGATTTAACGAACTGATTGGAGAAAACCAACACATAAAGATGAATAGGAAAGATAGTATACCCGGAAGTTCTTGTTGATAGGTAATTTTCCTTTTCTATACCATTTTAATATGTATACAATAAAGTAAGTAAATTATTTAAAGTAAGTATTTAATTGAAAATAATTCGTATATTGTAACAAAAGAAATTAAATTAAAAAAATATCATATTTACAACTTAGTTCAATGAAGTATAAAAGCAGAATTCTCCACTGTCTTATTATACACTAGCTGATACCCATGGTTTCACCCGCGTTAAAAAAGTAAAAAGGAATATATACCTAAACATAGGTAACATCCCGCGCTCCCGCTTGCTCTAATACTTTTTTCCAAAATTAAAGTAGCCTATGTTACGCCTTAGACTTTCAGCTATATGCCAGTGAAAGTTCCGTCAAAATCGGCCCAGCCGTTTAGAAGATAAGCTCAGCCAAACAGACAGACAGACAATTTTTTTGTAGCATTTTCGTTATAGGTATCGTGTATACTTTCATATGCATTGAGTAGAAAATGTTAATTTGTTATTGTTTGTTTATTTATTTGTATAAATAATTTATTCATCCCATGGAACTCTGTTATCAGAACTTATGCATACTAATAGCTAGCCGTATAGGATGCCGTGTCCGCATTTGATTTCAGAATACATTATAGTCTACTCCCAGGTCGGTACTTCCAGTACAGGTGTCTCTGACGGATATTAAATGCTTTTGGACATACAGACTACTAAAATATTTGAGATGACTGCAATGCTTTTCACGTGCTACGTACGAACATTTTACTAGATAACTTATTTTGTGTCTTTTTCAAAAAATGTTAATAGGAAGTTCTAGATTTTTCAAATATCTATCTACACACATCATTACGATGATAAAGTATTCACTTTTTCTTTTCACTGATTTCAACGTTTATTTTTTTTTAATTTTAGTTAATTTGATTTAACGAGGTAATGTCGCCAGTGTTTTGGAAACTCTTCCCAGGGTCAATGTGGATGAAGCATGAAGCATATTATATTTAAGTTTATGATTTACCTAAAAGGTAAACCTCAACTTCAGTATATAGTATAGAGTACTACTATTAATATAAAGTCAAATATTAAAGGTACTCACAATACCCAAGCATAACAGAATTCCTATGTGATCTCAAAAGCAATCATTCTCAGCAGCGGACAGATTCGACAGCAACATAGTATCAAATAAGTTATCAGGTAACGGCGTGCGGGATCTTTATGTCTTACACCACAATGAAAGATCATAAACTACAAATATTTCAAAAGCAATTATTCTCAGCAGCGGACAGAACAGCAGCGATGGAGAGCAACATAGCATCAAACGAGATATCGAAGAACGGCGTGCGGTTAGGGTGTGGCGCCACTGTGCGCGGGTACGGCGCGGGCGGCGCGCGCTCGGGACACTTCGACACGCGCGCCACCGCGTGGCGTGCGCAGTGCTCAATACACTTGCTCGGGACGCCCACTGATGTGGTGCAAGTGTCGCTGTTTAATTACAATTTAAGGTAAGATTGTTATGTGCTTAAAAAGTAGATTAATACACTCTATGGTTGAATAAAACAGTCATAAAAAGTCTTGAAATCAGAACATGCAGAATAACATAGATGTTATAAGGTACAAATAGGTGTGAGAATAACTTTATATAGTAGGACCACGTGCAAAATAAAAGGTTTATTAACATTTTAATTGGCAAAATTAACTTTTGACGGATTTGATAATACCCTTTAACATATGCTAAATATAAATGTCCTGGGCTTGTTTACGCAATGTTAATCTTTGACCGATTTTAATTAATTGACTCCGTAATTGTGATATTGTTACCTTAACTAAGTCGGATACTTCATTATACAAGTTATCCTTTGTAAGACCTAAAGTAAACTTTGAGTTTCATATTACTTGCCATTGTAAGCTATAAATAACTTAAGTTTTAATAATATCAAACTTATCTTCTGGCAGGTTACCAAGTTGTCGATCTCATATTGAGATCTTAGAAGGCTTACACGAGTTTGGTGGTAGGGGGGAACGTGGTGAGAGAACAGAGAGAGGGGACCGTGCCCTCCTCAGGGTTTGTGGTCCCACCGTAAGGGAAGCGAGGGATCCTTCAGGGAGGTTCCTCGTGAGACAAGCCGTTACCTCCAAGGGTGCTAACTTGACTATTTTGGTGCGACGAGCGACGTCTCAGAGTATGGACGAAGAAGAATTCGTCGATGGTGCTTTCGCTTTTCATGATGGTAAGTCAAATATAGACAAATATTATACGTTATGATTAATTATACACATAATACATTATATGTAAATACATAACTACTTGATTGTGTCATTGGTCTTTATAAATGAGGATAAATAAAATTGACATTAACAAGTGATTACATTGGTTGGCCTTTGGCCATTGGCCATTGGTTTATTTTATAAACAGATTAAATTATTAACTATCATTCCAATACATAACCATTTATAAATTACATCCAAAAATATCCTGTATTTTTTGAGCATTGTTATAATTCCACATTTTTGTTTGACTCACTGTTTTTTAATGTGTTCATTCGGAACTATGTTACTTATAACTAATTAATGATGAGATTTATATGATTTTAAACTTATATTATCGCGGAATGGATACATTACATTATAATATGTAACGGGTACTAACGAAACGCGGATTTAATTCTTAATTGCCGATATTTCGACCCAGTTGCATGGATCATGGTCACGGCGAAACTGCGGGCTCCAAATATCGGCAATTAAGAAATGAAATCCGCGTATGGTGCGTACCCGTTACATATTATATTGATAAGATTTACAATCACACCAGAACAACACGAAGGCACAGCGTCCCCGGACGCTACATGTATGGCCACGCACTACGGGCTGGCGTCGCCGGCGCACGGCGGCGTGGCGGCGCCCGCGCACCACCACATCTTCTGGAACATCGAGGAGCGCTTGCTGTGCACGCACCGGTTTATACCGGCTTCGAACCAGAGCATTACTATTGAAGTGAGTTAATAAGTGCGGAGATTTTTGACAGTTACTTACATTTATTTACTTAAGGGACAAAAATCTTCTCTCCTGTTTTATAGTTTTTTGGGGTATTATAATAAAGCCTTTATTTATCTTTTACTTAAACTGTGTACGTATAACAAAATATTGATAAAATATAATAATTGATGTAAATTTTTCACAAACCGAAAATCTTATTAAGAGTTGTTTTGGTACTATTGATAGTTATAAGTGTTAGATATACTTATGACTATCTAAGTATCGCATATCGGTGCGGTGCGGCGACGGCGTGGCATCGCACCGTAAAGATGCGGAGCTGCGCCGGCGTCGCGGCGAGTATGTACAACGCTCCCCGCCTCGTCTCGCGGGTTGTATAACCGACGTGCATGCGACGCGGCACCGCACTGTGTCTTATATCATTGATATTTGTACGTAAATCGACGGAGCGGCACCGCATTATTAACTAGAAACTGTTTTGGCGGTGGTGCCTCAGAATCGAATCACGTAGGATTCTATTATTTTTATGTTACTTATTTCTACAGCGTTGCACTCTACATAGTAATTTGTATAGGCTCGCGATCGCATTTTTCTGGACAGTATCATATCCTAATAATTATTAAAAATGCGAATATCCGCTTATTTGTTTGTTTGTTTGTTGGTTTGTAACGTTTTCACGTTTTAACTACTCAACCGATCGTTATGAAATTTTGTACATAGATTGCTAGGGGTCCAGAATAGGACATAGAATAGCGTTTATTTCGAAAAAAGATATTACTTCTGAGGGAAAGAAAAATATATTTTATAACTGCAACCTACCTACTTTTACACCTACGGTCATTTGATAAGATTAAATTGTTTTGGAATTATATCAGAAGTTTACAAACCTAAAATTTAACGCGAGCGAAGCCGCGAGCAAAAACTAGTAACAGCATAAACCCACCAGATCCAGCGTCTGGACCGCATGTGGAGCGCGGAGCCGGCGGGCGCGGCGGCGGCGGGCGCGGCGGGCTGCCGCACCGCCTGCGGGGACGCCGGCTGCGAGTGCCGCGCCGCGACGCCGCTGCGCCACCACGACCACGTCGCGCTCGTCGCCAGCGACGGCACGCTGCTCTCCTGTCTGTGTGGGGACTTCCAGGTTAGATATAGGCATACATGCTATAACTCACCAGACCTAACGTCTCCATCGCATGTGGACCGTGGAGCCAACGAGCGTGCCAGTCTACCGCGTTGCGCTCGTCGCCAACGACGGCACGCTGCTGTCCTGTCTGTGTGGGGACTTCCAGGTTAGATATAGATACGCGTCACGCTGTAACACATTAAACCCAGGGTTTGGAAGATACGTGGAGTGCGAAGCCAACGGGAGAGCCGGTCTACCGCGTTGCGCTCGTCACTTCACTTCACGTCACGTCACTTTTACGATTATTTTACCTAGACATCGATGAACCCAGGGTTCGTTCTGATTATATTATTCGATGATTATATTATTTCGATTCGATCGATTCGATTCGACACAAAGAATGTATGTGATAATTTAATGCAACGTGGTTTTAGGGGTTGTAAAGATTAGTGTGAACTAAATAGCTCACGTTGAGAGCTGATGTTTAGAAACCTTATTCAACATGCAAAACATAATAGCCGGTATATATTATACTGCTGAATATTCTAGATAGAAGCACTGTAATCTGCGTAGGAAGTACAGACATGTTCGTTTGCACTTTGCATTCCAAGCGCAACTTCAGACTTGCCGAATGTTTAGAGCAGTCATAAAGTTTGGAGAGAACAACAGGGTACTTCTGAAAGTTAAGAATGAATAGGTTTACAATTTTATAAAGCCATTCGGTTCAGGGAATAGAAATAAATTCCGGTTGGTAGTCACGCTAACATACCGCCCGCGTGTGAAGCTCTCGCGTACCTTCTGATTGAGTGAACCGATTCGAATGAAGTAAAAAGAAATAAAACTCTTACGTCACTATAAAAACCCAAATGGATTTTCACGAGACGCATTTTGAAACTAGGATGCAAAAGAGTAGGAATCGGAATGAGAAGGTTTATTTAGAACTGAAATATACATAGAAAATAGATCTAGATGGATTTTCAGTAAAAGAATCATTGTATTCACTTATTATCTACCTTATATGTTTATTTTAATTCACTATCACTACATAGTATAAAACAAAGTCGTTTTACGCTGTTCGTCCCTATTTATGCTTTGATCTTTTAAAGTACGCAACGATATTTGATTGGGTTATTGTTAATAGATAGAGTGATTCAAGAGGAAGGTTTATATCTAATTCAATAAAGTCGCGTGCAAAAGGTACTTACTTATAATTCTAATATTAATTGACCTATAATTTCTATTCATTACATACTTATTCTGCTTAAATACAAATACTTTCTGAAATATCACTCACACAACAGAAGAGATACAGAAAAAAAATACCAGACATTTTTTGTAAATTTAGTACAAAAAGTAGGTTTTTGCAGAACTTCGTAGTTCCCACAACTACTACTACTACTACTAAAATAATATTGGCATAGTATTTGAAGTTACACGTAAATTATTCTAATAACTTTGGTTACCTTAATACCGTTTGGTCTCGAAAGGCCTGATGCATACTCCATGAAATATCTTTGATAAATAGGAAATAATTCAGGTATTTCACGAAATTCTTAAAAAAATCCTAAAAACAATTTTTTGACTGAACAATTGGATACTACATCTTATAGATAGGAATTTATCTGTATTAGCGACAAGAGATCCGCTAAAACGGCAACCGGAACGATCTGGAACGATGATAAACGAGGACCGCTATCCTGACAATGCCGTAACTGTCAAAACCCACTTTACAGCAATATTATGACTAAGTAGCTTATTATGAAGATATAGGTGATATAATTTTATTAAAATTACATAGGTACATATTTTTAATATTGCGTAATTCTAACCTAATCATTATTTTATACACCTGTAAAAACCTGATAAAATCATTCGTGGATAAAGAAATTCATATAATAAGGCCTATTAATATTGTATTATCAAACTTATCTATATAAATTAAGCAACTTATTAACACGAAGATTTATTCTTAAATTAGCTTTTTGTCGACATACTAGCGAGGGAAATTTGTTATTCAGTGCCTACTCTAGTGAAATATTTCGAAGAAAAGATGTTCCTTTGTACTACGCTACGCTTCGATTTTGCAGAAATGTAATTAACTACTAAAATGAAAATATCAGTCTCAATTCCAGAATAAGAGGAGCGGAAGATAATTAAATTCGTTTCAAAAATAATAAGTCTACAGGGCAAGACTGAGTTTATCAACCTATTCGACTGTGGGGTAAAACAAATCCACGATAATTGCTGGATATTTATGAGGAAAAAAGAAAACGAGAGAGAGACCGTGAGAAAAAATCAGAGCCAGTTTTTAACTTCAATAAAATTAGCAACTTCCCTTATCTAAATAACGGTGTTCTCTTTGGCGTCAGCTAACGAGGACATTCGCATTTTATACTATTCGAGTTTTCGAACGAAGGATTTGGAATTGAAATAAATACCTGTAATTATGGCATCTTTTGTTTTTCGGTTCTAAAACCAAAACAAAGATAAAAATGCTCGAATAATCGAACATAACGTTTTATAGTATTTCTGCCAAAACAATTATGTAAAATCAATGATTCAAAACTCAATGGGAATCTAAATTGCAAAGCGGTTTAAAATTGATGGGCGGTGGATTTGTGCAAAACCGCAAATCCACCAGCCGTCAAATATGTGATCTGTGACTGCGAACTGTATTAAACTAACCGTAAATATCAATTTGCTAGATACCTCGTTGTTATATAAATTTCGAAGTTACATTAAATGTAATTGAAATAGAATTGAAATTACAAAAAGTGTTAGTTAAATGGTTCTCTAGATAGTTATAGTTATTTTTTTCAATACCTGTTCAAAATAAAGGGACAAGCCTTTATTTTGAACAGGTATTGAAAAAAATATACGGGACGAATAGATAACCTCTCTTCCCTTAGGAAGTCGGGTAAAAATAAACGAAAATGTAGTCTCATAGTGAATCTTCGAGTCTAGAGTTACGATTTATATAATTTTGAATATCGAATAGTGCTAAACAAAATTATATTGATTAACAAATTTGTATCGTGAATCTGGCAGATAACTGTCCATCATAGAACCGACTAAATACCCTGAAACCTTGTACGTCACACAACACGAAGCCTGTAAGATGGTAACAAATAAATTAATCGTGTTACTTGGGCCTTATGCTAACACGCCTCCAGGATAGGCTAACCCTTCCTCTGCCGGTCCGGTTGCGGCGCGATCCGCATAATTAAGTAAGAGGGTTACTATTAAGTATGTAACAGCAATAAAGCGTGGAACGGCCACCCAACCGTAAGGGACTTCTACGTAAAAGCAAATTTACCGCTAAATAATTTATAAGCCTTATCCGTCCCGTATTATATTCGTTTGCGAAAAACATTTGTTCGCCTCAAAAACTCCGAAGTTAAATTCAATGAGTGGACGGCGCACTTAAAACGTGTTTGATGCTTCGCTCGCATTTTAACTCAACTCAGTGTTCATTTTCCAAACTTTCCCCGATTTTCTCCGGTGTAAACTCTCCAAAATTTGAACAGCAATTAACTTCATCCTTTCACTAACTTAGATATAAACGAAGTCCGAAAATGTAATGATGAAACTTACTAACAAAGTGATAATATTTTTGGCCTAATATATTATATTAGTTACTATTAAAAGATAACAGTATCACCTCATTCCTAATTTTATTATTAGCATAACATTGTATTATTTGGACTGATTAATAAAGTTTGGGAAAATATTGGACATTTAATAAATAATTATATAAAGCCACAAAATCTAGTACACAAACTACAAGCCTAGCTATTAATTACGCTGCCATTTACGCTTTGCTTCGTTACTCAAATTTCATGGTCATAATCTGAGTAAATGAGTTATAGCTAATTCTCTTACCTACTTTGTACGGTCATCAAGCTGACCTACATCGTGCAATACCTGCAAAACAGCTTTATAGCTTCATCGACGCATTATAACTACTAATAAGTAAAACCACTCTTGTTTTTCTAATGAATAAATAAGAACACCTTCCGATTAAACTGTTAAACGTTATGAGTACCTATCTATACCTATACCAATATATATTTTTAATCAGTAATATATATATTAAATATATAACCCACGTTTGAAAATTAAAAAAGAATACATATTTAAACATAAATGTCATCCCGCTCTCCTTAGACGGGGCGCGCATGCGCGTGGAGCGTGCTAATGGATTAGCGCTAATTAAAGTAGCCTTTGTTACGCCTTTGACTTTCAGCTATCTTTCAATGAAAGTCCCATCCAAATCGATCCAGCCATTTAGAAGATTACCTCAGCCAAACAGATAGGTAGACAGACAGACAGATATTTTTTTATTGCATTTTCGTTATAGGTATCGTTTATACTTTCATATGCATTAAGTAAAAATTGTAATTTTGAAATTACAAACACACACATCAATTTTATTTATTTGCATAGATTATTCCAAATGTAAGTGACTATGACAAGTATTTAGGTACCTTACATTGCTGTCGAAAATTTATAGAATACGTTTTCATTCGTCTGCCCGGAAACTGCTGTGTTGTTGGACAATGGACGCCGTCGTGTCCACGATTTTACCTTCCCAGTGCATAATAGATGTCATATGTGCGCACGTTTATATTCGCTTTAGTCTCGTGGGCACTACACATCCCGGTGGCCATAAACCATGCCGTAACTGGCGTCATACGTCCGAACCGGTTATTAGCCTCGGACGTTCAGGGCCAACGCAGTCTCGCCTCCGAAAATTCAATTACTTTGTATATGTGCGCGCTCGCTACTGTACGTAGGTGTTGGGGAATTTCGTCGACAGTGACGCGTTTTGTGATCATGTAAACTAGGGCTTGATATTCAACGTGTATACTATCTAATAATGAATAGAGATTAGGTCTTATACAATCCACTATGAACGTAAACAATATCCGAATAAAACTTATTTTTGTAAATTTCAAACGAATAATTCACACAGGTCACAACACAGTCGATTTTAAGTCACTTTGCTACAATAGATATAAATTATAGTCACAAGAATAATTTATTTAGATATCGCACAACGTTGTTGTAGGTTCTAAGTCTAGTTGCTGAACAAACATTCTTAAACATCCTCAATATTTTGATCTTTTGGTAGTTACATAGCAGTTACTTTTAATTTGTTTAGAACCTACACAATTACATAATTATAAGAATTCACTTCATTAACGAATGACAAGAAGAATATGAATAAAGCAGAATAAAAGAAGTAGAAACAATACAATAGCACCAGCAGATTTCTATTTGTCATTTTAGAAGTCCTTTACTACCACAGTTATGTCAAACGTAGTCTTTTATGGCGTTCACATCTCTTTTGAGCATAAAACATGCCTTAAGCGAGCGGTGTGACATCCATCCGCTTCGGCCGGTATTAGTGAGTAAACGCCTAGAGCCAGTTGAGGCTCGCCTGTGATTTTTCCTGTGTCTCTATTTTTTCATACATGATAGGTGCGCGTTCCGTAATAAATGCGAGGGAAGTTATTAAAACTTTAAACGAGTATCGTGGTTACCTAGACGTGTTTATAGAACCTATCAAAGGACACCATTATACATTTACCTATAGGTTACAAAAAATATGAGCGTGTATAAAAAAAACCTGTGCGATATCAAGCAAAAAGAGTAATTTTTCAGGTTTGAACTATTAAAATACCTTCAATTCAATTTCAACCAGTGACAGACTAAATTAAGCAAAAATAGGTTACAGTTACAATAAGCGTGCATTTATATTTTAGGGTAGTCGCCATTCCAATCCAATTAATTTAAGCCAACGCTAATTGATATTGAATAGAGCCAATTTTGGACTATGCATATCCCCAAGATAACCCATTTAATTGGTTTTCAATTTTTTCGGCTTTAATAGCCTGCGCACTGATATCGTATACGCAAATACGTATAATATTATGAGTGTGTTGAATTCTATTAATTTATCCAGCAAACTAATAAGCTGTTACATTATTGAAAATATATTGGGTCGTACAAATGCTGAAATATCCATACATAATAAACTCCATCCATATTTTAAACTAAACACATTTTGATACTGAACCGACAGCCTCCTGACACAATGTGATTGCTTGTTTTAACAATTGCTCTCGTTTTATCAAAGTATCATACGTGTACTACATACATACATATTTATCTTCCATATTCACATGTTCATGGTTTATGACTTAACGTTAATATAGGAACACTTTTGTGAATCGATTGAATGAAGTTACGGAAAGCGCTCATAAAATTGTGGCAGAGGAGAATCGCAAGCGGTCTGCCAAGTTAAGATATATCGACCGGCCCTTACATCAATATCTACTAACGGGAAGTATTCATGAGCGTTTGCATACTTTGTAACGATTCGTAACAATCGGTATACATATAAGTTCTAACAATACTCTTACCTACATGTTATAGAGATCTATCAGTGTATATAGGATAAGATTGGTTCATCTGATAATTTCATAAATCTTGAAAGCATAATCGTATCGTTGTATTACCAGCCGGCGTGGTTACCAGTGGTGGTACGGAGTTGGACGAGTCTCCGGCTAGAGTACTCGGTCGCTCACTACACATACGCTAGTCGTGGCTTCGGATATGCGGCTGCTTACAGCTTCAACGATGACGCTATGTGCGGACAACGCACTTACACCACGCATTCGGGTGAGTTATAAATATTTTAATTATTTCTTATTTTTCGACTTTTGTATGAATTGTCAACGTATTTTTTTATTAAACATAACATTAGAGTTTTATATCAACAATGTATGAAATAAAATGTAAGTAGACTTAGTTATTTACTATGGGGTTATGAGTGTAGAAAGCGTCTTTATTCACGATTGAAATAAAAATTCAAAGGTTATTTTATCGCCCGCAAAAGACTATATTAAATTTAGATAACATTGCAAACTATAAATATTTATTGTGTTCGGCATACATCAGAAAATATTTCATAAACAAATCGGCTCCCACCGTATAAAGCGAGATATAAACATCAATACGATTTGACGTGATTTGACATTGAAGGCGGGTCGCGAGCTTTGGAAAGAAAGGCTCGGATATTGTTCTCCACGATTCGTTTGTTCTAGAAAATTGTGCGAGTTGTTTTAGAAAACATGTCAAATCCAGATTCTAGGCTTACTGTCGTAATAACATTCCTTTATTCGATGTTAACAAAACTATAAGTAAGTTCGCTACATACATTGCCAATTCGAACACAAAGACTATTGTTTATTGTTTACATTATTTGTGTATTTCGTAATCATATTTGTGTAGGGCAAAATTATTTCGTATTTATTTATATTAATCTACTGTAATATAAATTTCCATCCATCTTATGAGACAACAAATTAAGAGGATTTTTAATTATAAAGATACTACTTATCGGATTAGATTGGAGACAAGATTTCGAGTAATATTGAGGATACTCTGTAAACTAAAATAATGCACCAATAATGTGGATATATTTAAGAACGCCTATTATATGATGATAAATCAAAGACAATCAAAAGGTACCTACTCTTGGACAAATATCGTATTTAACCGCAACGGACAATTTAGTTAATCACAAAAACTATTTGACTCACTAGATTAACAACATTAAATAAATTATCCCTATTTCACTACAATTATTCTTCTAAACAAACGTATTTAAATTGTTTTGATAGCAACAATCAACCAATAATTGACTCCGAATGAACACTGTCGACCTTCAGTCGCGTTCAACGTGAAACAAACAGTTCAATTTAGCATTCGGGACACGTCACGTAATTACGTGTCACGACCCAGTTTCAGGGACCTCAGGTGACTTTCAATCTAAAAAAAACCCTTGGATTTTGTAAAAAATACTATGGAAAGTGGTTCCAAGTTTATTGGCCCGGGCGAGTTTAAGATTTTATAAAAAATACTGAATTGTGAACTACACAAAGGGAGGTTTTATAATGTAGTTGTAGTAGATCATAGTGCAATGTATTGTATTACTTACATCGCCTCAACATTGTACGTAGCAAATAACATCGTATCTATGTAAAGCTTTAAATATAAGGTTTACGTCGTATTATTATCTGAATATCTTAATGTACCTTATCCTCTACAAGAGTTATTAGAAGATACAAACGAACTTTATATGTCTTTGTATAATTTTAGCAAAACAAAAATAATAACCGAGACTAGTCCAAGGTCACAAAGTAATATTCTCATAGGTAGTCCATTCCGTGCCGTGTAGCGTTTCAATCGAGCCGAAGTCCGAATTGGCATTCAAGGCGCGTCTCACATTGTTTGATAGAACGCGCCGGATATTGTTCTCACGGCGCGGGCGTGTCGGGTGAATTGCAAACTCCGACCCACTTTCACCGCAACTGTAGGAAAAATCCTGAATAATCGCAGGATGTAATTAATTCTTAATTGAATTTTTGTGCCAGTATCGTTTGGAGGAGATAAAATTATTATATTAAAAGAAATATACGTTACTTTACTTTATTGGCTTAGCCGATATTGGTATGCATGTGTACTACAGTTATTTGTGTCTTAATAATAAATTCTGCTGATATTAAATACAGCAAGTGTGCGCGGATGGGAAAATCCGAAACTATAAGGATTAGCGAAAAATGCTAAAAGGACTTACGAGGCCGATTTTGATGAAAACTAAAACTGCATATATTTTTCAAAAAACTTATTTCCCTAGCCGGGAACCGAACGAGTTCATTTTGAAAAAAAAATCATATCCTGTATTATTGCGCCATCTGATAGTGTTACTTATAAGGATTAAATTCTGGAAACTAACTGTTAAACATGAGGGAATGGTTAATTTTTAGTGATATTCATTATGTATACCTGCCATTAACTCGGTTTTGTAATGCAGGTGAAATATCATCAAAAAACGTATCGGTAACGGGCAGTCTCAACGAGTTCTTCTACCAACAATGCACGTGGGTCTTGGATTCCAACGTGGAAAGGCAACTCTTCATCGACATCTACTCTGAACAGGTACCTAAATATATTTATTCAAAGCATTGTTTTCCTACATTTTGAATCCGATATAGGAGACAGCGTTTTACTTAGTTAATATTCACACACCTCTCTCTCCGTCTCTCCAATAATTTCTTATAGATTGAATGTGATTGAAAGTATAAGTGTGTTTATGTTCCTACTTTATCACATGTTTAAAGCATCGACATCACTGGTGATCCAGAAATAGGATTAAAACGTTAGCATAAGCGAGTAAAACGTTAATCATAAATTCCATATAATCTTTTATTTTTTAACAATTTTGCACCTACATATATGTGGTTTACATTTCATTCCGTGGATTTACTATTTCAGTTGTCATGTTTTTAAACGTCGTGCAACGTTTTTACTACTAAAACAAGTTTAACGTAGATGTTTTCCCGCGATAAAAAATTCCGCATGTAAAAATTCTGTTAGTAACTCAAACACACAATACAATTCAACTTGTTAAAAGTATTTCAGTGAGCCCTAAGCCAAATAAATAACTGAGCTTGTTAAAATATCGTCAAACTCAACTGGGGCCGGGTGGAAAAACTGAAAATGTTTTCGTAGTTATTTACAGCTTCCACACAAAGCGTTTAATGACGCAAAACATATTTTGGTACAGTACAGTATCTGTTTAGTTATTATGGAGTTGATAATGTTAATGTGATTCTTATATTTACATTCTCGTCTAAGATTCATCGCTATGTAGCCATATAGCCATATATGTTTTAAAAATATTTAGTTAAATATTATAAATCGTGACATCGAGGTCGGTAAGTATGAAGGTTAGGATAATGATGTAGTTGAAGATGATAGTGATAATAAGGACTATTTTAATGAATACGATAAAGACGACAAAGACGATTATGATCATAAAAATAATGATGATTTTTGTATACGAAATTAATTTCAGAATATTTTCCTTAGGATAAATCGTGTAGTTCTTGGAACATCACGTTACACGAGTGGTCGGGCGCGGGCGTGCACAGCGAGGGCGGGCTCGCGGCGGCGGCGGGCGAGCTGCTGTACACGTTCTGTGCGCGACACAAGAACCACACCTACACGCTGCCCTGGCGGCTCAACACTGTTGTTATAAGGTAAAGTTTTAAAGCACGCTCCCACGTCCGTCTACCTTCAGGATTAGGTTATATAGCTCTTGAAATATCATACTTTAAATATTACGTAATCAAGAGATGACGGGCAGGGTGGGCGATTCCTTATGGTTGCTACGGATGAGCTGCTATACAACTTCTACGTAAGACCACAAACACTATTTTTAAAAACTATCTTTGCATCTTAACACTGTTGTATAAGGTAAGGTGAATGACGTTTTGCAGAAGGAAGAGATAATGGTAATCAGAAATTTTTATACCCCATAGCTGCCTAGCTACATTCGGTCTAAATATGTAAGAAAGTGAAGGTAGACTAAAAGTCACTAAACGCAATAATCCAGGTGCGATGGTTGATATCCTAGTTCAAAATCTCATAAAACTGTACCGTATGTCAAGGTATGCATAAAGAAAAGTGAACATAAAACAAAAATGGTATGTAGCTACGGTTAAAAGGACCCTGAATTTTACGTGAATACTTCCGGTAACATTTATAGCTTTTCTTTGAAAGGATCTTAACCGTGATCGGTTATCTCAAACTCGAGCATGTTTGAAATGTTGCCACA
>DWPV01003147.1:0-15735 GCA_018251915.1 Urbanus proteus proteus | reverse complement strand
AGGTCAAATTTTTCACCTTGTATCTTTGCTTAGTAATCTTATTATGTATGTTTAGAAAGCAAATGGCCAACTCTTATGGAAGGCCTGGGCTTGAGCTAAAAAGGGGCGGCTCCTGGCCACGGGCCTAGGGCGGCCGAGACTGCAAATCCGCCTCTGATTTTGTGTAAGCACTTCTAATAGTAAATCGAGTTGAAGATCGTATTCGTTAACCTATTATAGATCACTGCTCGCACCAGAGGCGTCGGATACTTTTTGAAGGTTGACGAGGTCAATAAAAGAAGGCTCGGGTAACAACCCTCAGTGTGAGACAGATTTCTTGAGCTTAGAATAAATTTGTATACTTCACAGTCTTTTTAAATACTTTAATTTTGTGGGTGTTATGCGTTCTTTCGCCAATTATACGAGTAATAATTTATTCCTAATACAGACACAACTTAAAAAAATCAGGCGTGCCTGGGAATCTAACCTTGGACCCACGGTATAGTTAAAATCACCAAGAAAAATAACAAGTTCTTACAAAAAATCTATTGATAACTCGATCATTTTGTTGTATGCTACTTTGTATAATTGCATATCTTGCAGGCTATGCGTTATTACTATTTTTTTACTTTTATTATTATAGAAAATAATTTGTATGAGTATTGAGCTTGCATGCACGGTGGATTAGTTTAAAAAAAAATAAACCGTTTTTTTTCTAACAGAGAAATGACATTCTTGTATAAACCTGTCAATATTTTTATATTTTTCTCTTACAAATAACCATCTCTTTATTATTCATTCAGATATCGTTCCGACAAACACGTCGTATCGTGAGTCGTTGTCGTTTGATACAATTGGCCTCAAGCATGAAGACGTGAACGGAACTATTACATTGCTTTTAGAAATGCCTTTTTGTTATGAATGACGGCGTGCGATGTGCGGCAGTGACGCTCAACTTTTTGCTCAACACTTTGAGAAAGTATGTGCGGCGGTCACGCGGGTGCCGGAGCAAAGGGTAATATGGTGCTGCATTGGTATTTAGTTTAACTCGTGTACGACTAATTGATTGTTGAGAGACATACTCGCGTTTTAAGGTTGTAGTTTTTTTTTTATATGATCAAAGTAGCAAACGAGCATGCAGTCCACCTTATGGTAAGTGGCCACTGCCGCCCATGGACATCTGTTATCAAACCCAGATAAGATCAAGGTTTTACTTCAGGTTGACCACAGATGCGTTGCTACCATCGAGGACTGCGTTGAAACGCATCGGATAAGTACCTATGTCTCTCTTACCACACCCTTCAGATCAAAGCACAGCAGTGCTCAACACTGCTGTTATAAAGCAAAAATAAGTTAAGAATTCTTTATGATTTGGAAACTTTAGATTGTAAAGACAATAATAGTAACTTACATAGAGGCGACCATCGTAACGTATCGTATTAGTCCCTAACTCCCTACAAGTAGCAACACGTACTCGTACCTATGCGATTGACTTCGGGAAACCAGGTTTCTATATAGAGTTCTTGGTTACAGATAGCCTTCGGCAGTGACCACTCACCATAAGTTGCCTGCTCGCTTATTCGAATAATAGGTACTTTTTTTTAATAAATATGTATAATAAGGTACTTTTAACTGATTATATAGATGTTATACTGTACAACCTGACGGAAATGGTATTTGACGATAATGGAAAAAATGATTGATTTTTCTTGGGTTAAATTTGGTATTTGACAACAAATTTAACCCAAGAAATTTATCAATCTTTTTAATTTAATAACGATGATGATAATTAACCCAAGAAATTTATCAATTTAACGATGAGTTAAAATAAGACCCTTTGCGAAATTTTAATCAAAATAAAAAAAATATTTGTAACATTAAGAGGGAGCCCAATAAATTCCTATAACAAAATTTTAAATCAGCGGATTAGTATTATCGAAATATTATTAAATTGATTCTTTATAATAAACCTTACATCAGTACCTAGGCCAGTACAGTGTGAGGGTGCGAGAAGCGTCAGCTGCGTCGACAACTCACAATACTAATCCGTATTGACGAACTGTCTTTACCCGTTTACCACAGACATGCGTCCGTGCTGCTTACACATTAGCGTTTTAAGATAATTTATCTACAAATCTTTATCTATCACACGCTTGTGTTGTTACCAGTGAAGACTAAGTTAGAATACCCCGTGTTCCAGTGGGCCAGTCACGATTACCATCAAATCAGATCACATCAATGTTCAACACTGCTGGTTTAGACAAAAATTAGCGTCCCACATACTATTAAGTATATTGTTCTGTAAAGACGGTAAAATACCTCCCAAATTGAAGTCAAGTGGAACCAAAAGTAAGTTAACAAACAATTTTTATTTTGAATATTTTTTGTATTGTACTTATCATAACTGATTACCAGTATTACCACGTTACCGTGCGCGTGCGCATATTTTTTACGACGGCAGACGGAACTACGAGTATCGCATATGTCGCGGCAATTACGCCGTTGTGCACATCACGTCAGTCAGTCCAACAGCTGACGGCTTGCCTTTCATTTAAATTAGTTCGTTGTTTTTTTACTTCAATATACTCGTAAGCAGAGATTTATATATAACCAAGATTCGCCCGTTCCATACTTCAGACGCGCGAACCTGTGTTTGCCTTTTAATCAGATACTTTCGCTAGACGTGCAACGTGTGACAGAGAACAAACTATATCAATTACATAATGCAAGAGCGAGATAACTGTAACTATCACTACGCCATCTCTTCTTCAGCAGTTACGCAAAACGTAAACAGTTTTTGAATGCGCAGGGCCTATCTAGGGTTGTATAAATCTTTGATCGTAAGTATAATTCGTTTCCTTGTAGAAAAAAAGTTCACGTGTATGGTATCTCTTACATCATTTGCACAAACGAAACATAAGTTTTACCACACAACATAAAAATATATCAGTATTATAATTTAATATGAACCAGGTCTTCGATGAAACAATGTCAGCTAAAAAAAGCATTTTTATTTTCGGAAACTTAAGAAAATGCCTTGTTATATTCTCATAGCAATTATACAAAAACTGAATGTATTGCAAATATACGATGTCAGGCATCAAGTGAATTATTTATTTAAAATACTAATAACCGACATATCTCTAATCATATATTTTATTAAATCGTATTAGTAAATTAAGCATTTGATTTTGCACTGCTCTTTTTTAGACTCTTCTGAAATGCTGCTAAACTCGTTTGCTTACAAAAAACAAAAGCAATACTAGTTACTGGCTAATACAATGATGTCCATTTTTTAACCGTACGTACCTGTAGGCACTGACTTTTATCATAATAAAACAGCAAAAGAGCATGCAGTCCATCGGATAAAAAGTGGCCACTGACACTCATGGATAACTGCGATCAACCCCACATACGATTAAAGTCCATAGAAATCTAAATTCATAATTCAGATGTCTGTCTGGCCGGGAATCGAACCCGGTATCCACTGCGTGTAAGACCGGTATCGTGACAGCTCCGCTACGGAGGTCGTCGAGTGTCGAGCCCTACATAAGTTCATTCTAATAAAAAATACTTTACAATTAAATTATGTTGGCCTACGTTTAGAAGTAATATAGATAGATATTGACGTGAACATAGATTATTACTAGTGAAGATTACTAGAACAGTTTACCTTTAATAGTGCATACTATTAAAATCTTAGATCACCTACGTTAGTAGGATCATACATCTATGATTAAAAAACTTGAAATGTAAAATAGAGTATTGCTAAGTATATTTACTAGGCGTTTTGAGTAATAAGTTATTGTCTGTAGCACTGTAGTTGCATTAGACTAGGACCTTAATATTTTTTACAGTTTTCTAATAGTTATAGCCCATTATATTCCTCAGATGTTACCCAATGTCACTGTGACCGTTAGGTCACAAATCACGAAGTAAGCAGCGACATAAGAAGCATTAGGAAAGTCGGCAGCATAATATAATATCGGCGGCGAATTATACGAAAACGTGACGGATTGTAATTGATTCTAATTGTAATGTTATTACCGACGTTGCAGGGCTTCGACTAATCGTATTTTTTCGGTGATTGTTCCACTTTTCCATTGCCAAGATCAGGCAGGCAATTGGCTGTGGTTTGGTTTGGCTCCCCCTTGACCCGGCTTCGAGATAAATCTTATTTAATATGCTTGTTTTCCGTAGCAAAATTATTTAATTTTCATTCTACTAGTTATGCAACAGAGCGAATGGTTGAAAACTCTACCTGTTAAGTTCGTGCTTATTGCTGATCATGGATGACTCCCAGCATTGCTGTATAAATAAGAAATCTTAATTATTATTATTATTATTGTGATTAGCTAATGTTCGCATTATAAATTTTTGTACACACACATTGTCATGGTCCAGAAAAAGACAGAGTGTTTTTTTTCCTGAAACGAGATACGAGGTAATTTCTGAGGCATAAAAAAATAGCATTTGCATTTTCATTATACCTTACCTACCTGAGGCATACAAGCCTATCATAAATGTCAATTGTACATGAACACATTAGCGCGAGCGAAGCCGCGAGCAATAACTAATAATACATAAAGTAAATCACGGTCTATGGCTAGTAGAGCTGGAACAAGTCATTAAGGACCTATTAAAGATGCATCAACCCATCACGGTCGACTTTAGACGCCATCACCACACATATTCAAACATCAAGATTGCATGCCTCACATTCCAACTCGGCCGGGAATCGAACTCAAGACCCACTGCACGTCAGACCGATATGGTAACTGCGGCACGGAGGTCGTCGTAACATTGTTCTTATTAAGTACCCATTGCGAAAATATTTATAGTAATGTTTACGGCCTATACACTTAGAAACTTTGCGGACGCTAATTAAAATTTCCAAGTTGACATTGGACTGAATGAAGCTGATGACGACATTAATTGAAAACAAAATATAATTACAAAATCCTTGCAAATTATAATTACATGCAATAGAAAGACTAAATATATTAATACGCTCCCTTGTTACATACCAGAAAAAATAAATTCTAAAAAAATGTTGTCGACAAATGGTTGTATAACGTTTGCTTATTCTATCACGAAAATTAAAATTAGTCAATACTATGTGGTATACAAACCCAAGAGCTAATTATTTTCCTTATGGTAAGTACCTATTTATAATTATAACATTCGATCTTACTTATTTTCTGTTGCACAACAAATTAACACTTCGAAGTAGAAAGGTAACCAAATTATTTTATTGACTCGAATACATTTCAATTCCAGTTGAATTGAACTTTTGAATTTGTTTTCTAAATGTGGGTTCACATAGGTACCCAAGAGTTTAATTTAGTTCAGAATTACAAGAATACTTATTAGGTAGGTACATTTACTTTAAGGAAATAAAGTGAATAATTTGGTAACAATGTATTTTAATCTGGCGGTTTTATAATAAATAGACAAGTAATATTGCAACACTCATTTTTAATGATATAATAAAACGTTAGGTAAAGATTGAATAATGCGAGGGTTATTACCAGTAACGAACCTACGCTTATCGATAAGATGATGCATAAAAAAGCGAGGGTAGGGCGTGCGCGGTGAGCCGTGACGGGTTGAGCAACGCGCGGCCCGACAAAACCCAGCGCGCACCGCTCCGCGCGCCACTAGCGGGCCATGTGCGCGCCGCTGCTCCTGCTGCCGCTGCTGCTGGCGGGCCCGCTCGCCGCCGCGCCCTCCGCGCCGCCCGAGCCCGTCGCGCCTGCCAGTGTCTTCGTCATCGCCGACACCACCAATGACACTCTCACGATCGCTGACAATGTCAGTCACACTATAGCCGCGAATGACACTATATCTGAGCTTCTAGACGCCAACAATGACACCCTCGTCGATTTGGATGGAGACCACGATCCGATTGTGCGGAAGAAGAGGACGTTCGGAGACATAGTGTTCAGGGGCTTAGCGGATGTTCTCGGATACCAAGTGCAAAGAAAACCACCTCAGGAGGCGTTCCCGCCACCCCTGGCGCCCGTCCCAGGTATCGATATTCCACTGCAAGCTGCTCCGGCCCCTGCGCCGGCACAGGCGGCGCCGGCTCCGCCTCCGTGCGGAGCACCACGAGCAGCCGCTCCACCACCATGCAGAGCCCAACGCCCGCCTCCACCACCTCCGCCGCCTCCACCAAAACCGGCGCCACCGCCGTGTGCGAAGCCGAGAGCTGCTCCGAAACCTAAACCTCGTCCACCTCCTCCGCCGCCGCCGCCGCCACCACCACCGCCCTGCGGCAAGGCTCGAGCTAACCCAGCGACACCTGCTCCCTGTGCTCCGGCTCCACCACCTCCAAAAGTGAAGGCTGATTCTAATCTAGAAACGGTTTCCTCGAATTTCCGTCTGGATTTCAACTTTAACAGAGCTCCGGTGACTCCGGCCCCGCAGGTGGCAGAACAAGCTGCTGCTGCTGAGGAACAGCCTCAAGAGGAGGAACAGTTTACTCCGATTGCAATAGAACCTCGTGCTGCCAAGTTACCGGTGACGGAGCCGCGAAAGCCTCGAGTATATGTGGATGCTTTTGTTGTGAGAAATGGAGTCGCACGTCGCGTGGACACTGTAGATGCCCAGCATCTTAATGCCAACGGACAGCAGGATGTTGCCGATAATGACTACTTAGCATACGATGACGATGCAGCGGCCGCGCCGCAAGATGACTACTATGAAGATGTTCAGGAATCTCGTGACCGTGGTAAAGCTGTTCGTGACTTTGGCACCGCCGTCGACCGCTTTTGGGAACAGAAACAACAGAAAAGGAAGAAGAAGAAGAAGGTTCCTCCAAATGACTACCGAGATGTACATTTTGGTGACCGAGATCTAGCTGATGAGATTCGACGACGTAATGACGAGTCACATCAGAGTTTGCAACGCGAGCGCGCTAACCCGAACCGTATTCCCTTGCCGCTTCCAGAGGCCGAAGAAGAGGATGCCGAACTAACCACCACCACACAGGACCCTCGACGCCGATTAAATCCGCGTGTATTACCACCAACAGAGCAAAATCCAGGGCAAATAGATACTGTGACGGTTCGTGTTCCACCCATATACAAAGAACGACACCCCAAAAAATTGCATCGAGAACATCCCGACAGAGATGACGAAAACGAAAATCATTCTGAAGAATTGGGGTATGAACACAAATATAACTCCGATGACGACGATGAAAATGAAGCTATATATCGCACCGAACCGCCAAAACGTAAGCGCAAGCGTAAACAACACCGCCGGACGCGCTCGGTGGACGACGATCCTTATTCATTTGATGAATATGAGTACTTTGGTAAAAAACAACCTGTATCTAAACAAGAAAAATCTAAATCAGAGAAACTTAAGGAAAAGCCAAAGAAAAAGGAAGACAACTACTTCTTAGACGACCACGAAAGACTTCAAGAAGATCCCGAAATATTCGGTGAAAATGAAAGAACAAATGAAGATGGGCGTTCAGATGACTCGGGCCGGTCAGATGATTCGGGCCGCTTCGATGACAGTGGACGATTTGACGACGCGGAGAAATCACGTAAGGATGAAGAGAGATCGAACGACAGCGGGCGGGCTGACGAAAAAGAACGCACTGATAAATTGAGCCCCAGCGCGAAAGTTCAAGAAACGCGCTCTTACAACAACTACGTTCGCGCCACGCATGTCAACAGAGATGACCCACACTCCGTGGGCTCCGCGGCCAAAAGGAAAACCATAAGAAACGGAGCGACTTAACCTTCAAACTCGTCCGCGAGTATCCGCCATAATCATAACTATTTATTTTAAACAATTGTTTTGTATATTTTTTACATAGGGAATAGTCGCTCCCGGCGCCTCGTACGTAATCACATAGATATTGCATTTCATTATTACGTTGATCAGACCAGGAAAGAGCGACCTGTGATGTTCTAGTTTAGTTTTGTACGCATGTCGTCGTAGACAATCTTATTATTTTTATACTTAGCGCTAAGCGAGCTGTATTATAAGGTTTCTTAATAAAGCGTTTGTCAATATGCTGTTTCATTATTAGTATTAGAATCGTCGATTACAGTTGGGGCGTGAAATTCGATTTTCACAAGGCGACGACAACGTCTGTCGGCTATGTGGGTGAAGGTCCCGCGAGATGAAATAGAAAACGGACCAGCTCCGGCGGGTCGTTGCCACCGATTTGCGAAAAGTGCGCTGCGACCTCTGGCAGCGCATTGACCCAAAATGTTTTTTGCACCTGTAACAATAATAACAAATGAATTGAAATTCTGACTAAATCACTTGCCAAAAATTTCCATTTTGTAATTAAAGTTGTGCCAATTGTTTTTTAAACAAGCACCAATATTTACTCGGAATTTTTCTGTAAAATCGTCCACAAGTTTCCATACCTAATCTACACTGAATAACAAGTAGAAATAAGTAGAAAACACCTCGTGTTGCAAGCTCGCCTGCAATGGCCGGAGCGAAGTATTCCGGAGGCTGTATTGTAACCCGACTACGCGTAATACCAACTATCTAAAGATAATTGTATTGTAATGACTTAACGAAACTTTTACATAAGATTCAATCAAAAACTTGTATTGTCGGAATGTAACACAATGTATACAAGTGGTATGTACTTTTGTTAAATAAAATAATGATCCAGTTTCTAAAGGAAAAATAGGTACGAAAAGTTATTAATATTATAATCGGTCAACGATTCAGTTGCTAAACATTTACTGTGCATACTTTTTTATGCACAATATCAATATACATATTTATTATTACAGTTACCAATAAAGTGCTCACTACTACATTTTTATATTTTTGTAATATAATCACTGAAACAACAAACGTTTATTTAATTACACAAACGTATTACTGATCTAGATTCAAACACTACATTAATGACAGGTCAAATTAATAAAATAATTTTCTAACCGAAATTTGACCTTGTGAAATTCACGGTTAAATTAACTTGATTCCAACAGACCAGATAATAGAATTTAAAATGGCGTAGTCAGTATAACAAAGGTGTAATCTGTGACAAATGGTGAAAACGGGGGCTTTCTACCTGACTACCTGAGCAGGTGCTGACCTGCGGTCATCGATTCGGCCCGGCCTTGACCGCAGCGATCACGTGGCCCTAATGCCCTGGTTTCTAGATCTTTGTGTAAAACTCAAAAGTTCTAGAAATTTTAAGATTCTAGGTGTCTGTCGAATTGACTCTAATCAATTGTCTATTACTAATATTAGCAAAATATTAGCAACATCGAATATTTTAACAATGTTTAAAATAAAGAAATCGAACAATATGATACATATGTAGTTTTGGTGCTGAAGTTTTGAATGCAAGCGTCCATTTATTTGGAGAGTAACTGATATGAAATAGGCGATCAAAAGACAATATTAAAACTTATAAACTACAACTTCCGAAAATAAAACGTGGAGTTAGAAAATAGTATAGGTAATAGGTACTGCAGTTACTTCGGCGCTCTATATACATATTGTTACATTTTCAATAAATCAAGATTTAAATTGTGTCTGATATGAGCGGATATAAAAGTATTAAAGCTTTAATATATATATTATGACAAACTACTTATAAATGGTAAATTTTATTTACTTCAATACTATAAAGCACACACATTTTTCATTTAGTTAGTGGCGCTCCCTAGCGAGAATTCACGTAATTATCTGGCTATACCACTAGCAGAGTTTGTAAGAGTGCGTTGCAGAGGACTTGTTACGTTGATGTTGAATACTGCCACTAGATGTCATTTATACTAATTTATTTAGCAGTGGTTTTTTAACTGGACTTGTTTTAGGGTGGTAGATCCCTTTGTTGTTCGACTCCGGCGGCACGACCACAAGTATTACTACCTATTAACAGCAGTGTTAAGCGGTGCTGTGGTCTGGTTTGGGGGTTGTAGTTAGGGAGACATACTTATCCGAGGCGTTCCAACTTAGCCATCAGAGTTGGCAACGCATCTGTACGACTGTGATAATATCTGAGGTGGTTACAGATGTCTATAGTCGGCAGTGGCCTACTACCATCAGATGGGCTGCATGCAATATAAAAAAGAACTTATATTGCAATATTTACAATAAAATGAATATAGACTTTTATAACAGTTATTCTAATAATCAATCTGGAACTGTATGAGTCCATCTATCCGTATGTTTTTTTTATAATATAGAAGTAGCAAGTGAGCAACACGCCACGATAGGTGGCCACTGCCGCAGCAGCAGTAATGGCTGCAGCGCCCAGTAGTTATAGAGCAGAAATAAAATGGCAAAATAACCAATTAAACAACAAAATTCCAACATTCCAACTCAGTCCTCAGGGGTAGCAACGCATCTGTGGTCAACCTTAGGACTTTGATCTTTTCGGGGATTGAGTACTATCAGGTGGACATGCTCGTTTGATGCATGTCATATAATAAAAAACCAATGTAGCGGGTGTGCACCATATATACATCTCATACTCATAGGTACACATACTCATAGTTGCATCACTGGAAGCCTACTTTGCGTACATTCCCTTCAACCTATTTGATAGTCTAATGAGATTAGCTAATGGTCGTTTAATTAGCACAACTACAATCAATCCTATGCCGCTATCGTTTTAACTCATGAGTGCACCTAATCAAAGAGCGATCTAACTCCTGGTAGAGGTGATCGCCACCATTACAATTACCCGTCACGTTTTATTAGATTTTGAAATTATTATCTTGGTAAAATACTGAAGTTTGCTTTTAATTATGCATTTTTTAGGGTATTTTTTTCATAGCTATCGTCAAGGCTATACCATTTTAGGGGACACTATACTATTTTTTGGTCTTCTTCTGTAGGTATGTTCTAAGTTTCTTATTAAATATTATATTTCGCAACTATTAATCTACATTAAGAGGAACAAGTAAGGGTCGATGAGTAACTGAGTGTGTTACACAAACCTTAGTTCCGAGTTGCGCGCGCGCCGACAGTGAGAGCGAAGAAAGTGATGTCGTATATTTGGTAACGTCGCCGTGCGCGCGCATCGCGATGTCCTTCCGCCAGGCATGGATTCTGAACAACTAGTAATCAATATCTTTATAATCTAAGGATCGATATTTTTTAAAGTACATATAGAAATTAAATCTAGCGATTAAAGAGTTCAAACTAATATTTGGAAATTAATATAGATTTATTTTAGAACTATTTTTAAAAGTCTATTAGCTAACACTGCCTTGCAAGCTCACTAGTGGGAAAGAAGTAGCGCAAACCATATAAAGTATTATTTTTATGTTTATTCAGTTGTACGTTTACAAAGAGCGAGCGTGCAAGTACAAGTAGTAGATACATTGAGGGGTGAAAATTCGACCATAATATAATTGGTTGATAAATAAAAGGAAAATTCTTGGTATATAATTGTTGTATCGTAACCTATTTAGAAATAGGGCATAGATGATATGGTTTCTAAAATATCGGAAACAGCTTAAGTTCGTCTCTGTCCACGGTGGTACAATTTTCTCTCGATTACGTTACTCAATCGATTGGTATTCAAGCGAACGCCTCTGTTACAGGAATGACGGCAGCGTCATACGTGCTCGACTTACACAAGCATTGAAGCCTTACAAATTGCGCTTTGCTTAGAAGAAATTAGGATCGAGATTGGAATGTAGACAATTGGGGAGTTAAATTGTTATGGCTCATTTGTTTAGAAGGGATCGAAAGCCGTAATACGAAGCGGTGGTGGCGGCGGGCGACGGCTACCCCGAGTGAAACTTAGACGCCGGCTACATACTAATGTGGCGTTGTTTAAGTTATAAGTATAGGTGGTTGCGGACGACAACACCGGTCTTAGAGTTAGCGCCGCGCCATCCGGCCGACCGCGCAACATGAAGCTCGCACTAGTAAGTATCGTGCAAGTGATAGCTGTGGAACAATGCAGTGGTGGTGGCCAAGTGTTCGGATCATGCGGTGTTCAGTGATTCCCGTGGGAACCAAAACAGAAATAATCAATATCAAGCCAATAAGTGTTAAGTTTTTGTGGCGTAAAATAAATTTAGTGCACAATTAATAGCTAACTATAATTACATTTCAAATATCACAAATTCAAGTATAAATTACGTGAAATTAAAGTGCAGATTTTAAAATCTCAATGGAATTTGGTGGTGTGTTTCAGGTCATCTTGGTATTATGCGCCTGCGTGTACGCAGCAGTGGGAGACGTCGCTCATATAAAATCAGCCAAAGCGAAGGTGCTCGGAAGATTGATCAAGGGCAAGCACCACAAGCGAGGAATCCTCTCAGCCATCCCACCTTTCAAGCTGGGTCACGACATACCGCTAGTTACGCATTCTGTTGTGAAGCCGCTGGTGGTGACATACCCGCCCACCGCAACAGTCGCAGCCGTCAAAGTGCCACTAACAAATCCCCTAGTTCCACACTACCCTGTCCCCGTCGGACATAAGGTTCCCGTACCGCATCCTCATTATGGATTGAAATTTCCCCACACTAAATTCTTTGTACCAAAGCCGGAGAATCACTTCCACCACCACCATCACCACGTAGCACCGAAACCTGTTGTCCCAATCGTACCCGTGCCACCTCCGGTGCCTGTCCCGGTACCGCAGCCAACTGCCACCATAGCGCATCCGGTACCTGCTCCTTCACCTCCATTGTTCGTTCAACAAGCGCCCATTGTCCCTGCACCTCCGGTACCTCACCCCATACCACTTGCCCCTGCTCCAATTCTTCAATCACATCCTGTGCCACTTGCGCCTCCACCTGTTCACTTCCTCCCCCAAAATCACCTGCACTTTAAGCCACTTCTTCAAGCATCAGCTGTTCCTCTACCTCCAGTACAAAGTTTTTCTTCCCCAGCCGTCCCGCAAGTTCCTTATGTAATTCGACCTGGTGGTGCTGTACAAACTTCCGTATTTGCAACGTTTCCTAGATACCCACTACTTAACTATCAGTCACCGGTAATACCATTTGGAACCGCCTTACCTGGGGGACACGTTTCATCGGTACAACAAGTATTACTGGAACGACCGCAGCCACCTCAATATCATTTTATTCCACAAGCATCGGCGCACGGTGGAGTTTTTGAGCACCACGTACCAAATGTGGCAGTGGAACAAACACCGACATTGTTACAGCCGACGCACGTTGCTCCTCCCTCTATAATTCCTTTGAATCCGCCGTTTGAAGTGCCACAACCCAGTGTGCACTTGCATCCGACTCAAGCGGCATTCCCGCAAACCGAAATTCCTTTACATCCAACTCAAGCAGCCATTCCCCAACCTGCAGTACAAATACAACCGACACAACCGACCGTCCATCTGGACCACAACGGTTGGTCCCCAGTGCCCTCGCAGCCTCACGACGTGTCCGCGACACAGGGCCCCGAAGCACATTTCCCCCAGCAAGGTCACCAGTTCACTCAGGAACAAGGCACACAAGTATACGAACAGCACTCCGGAGATCAATACCACGACTTCCAGCAGCAATTACAACACCACATCCAACAGCAAATTGACCAGGCGCAATATGAGCAGCATCTGAACAACCAGCATCAACTGGGACAGGAGTACGGCGCGCCGCAACAAGTCGGCCAGGAGTACGGGCAACCGAATGATTACTTCCAACAAGACCAGAACTTCGGGAATCAGGGATTTGCTCAGAACGGACAGGACTTCTCTCAGCAGGGCCAAGGTTTCTCCCAGCAGGGCCAAGATTTCTCCCAACAGGGCCAAGATTTTTCCCAACATGGCCAAGACTTTTCGCAACAAGGACAAGACTTTGGTCAACAAGGTCGGGATTTCTCGCAGAACGACTACAACTTAGCTCAGCCAGGGCAGGAGTACGGAGTACCTCAAGGCGTAGAGGGGCGCAGTGCGGACCAGGGTGAGTCAGCCGACCAGGGCCAGCAGTTCCACAACCATATCCCGCTTGGTCTGCAGCCACCCATCGACCGGCCGCTCGAGCACTTCCGGTAGTTACGCCTATGTCACTATAGGATGTAGTTATTATTTATTGTGTGTGGGCGCGTAAATGTAGCTTTTAATCAAAATTAATGACACAATTTAAAATTTATAAATTAACCTGAATATACTTTCTTTAGAATGTAAATTGGTTCTTTAGAATGAAAATTAGAATCAAAATAGATATTTAACTAAATATGTTATAAACATTCATGTTTAGTTATTTATAATCAAGCTGAATATCGTCAGCTCTACCTTAAGCGCCTGCACAAAGTGCGAAATATTGAGTCTAGAACGCGCAACGCTACCTCGTCGAAAGTATAATGTGATAAGTCTTAACAAATGGCTACGTTTAGATTTATATAGCAATGTTTAAGTTGTATAAATATTGTTTGGAATGGTTTGATGAGTAATTGGTGTGTGATTTAGATGTAATGGTGAGTTGGCATTTCGGTAGTGGTAGGGTTAAGTCATGTTTAGTGTAAATACTGCCTAATATTATTTTGTACGCAAGTATTATTAACATAGCATTAAGTTTATTTATTTGATGTGAAATTACACGTTTCATTTGACTATTGTTTTTTATTTTGAATTTTTCTTATATTATCAAATGTCGCCCCGTTTAACTTATTTTTATTAAAACAATCCTCGTATCACATAATTCAATAGAAGCAAAGTATTTGTACCATGATTTTTTGGGATTAGGTATATCTATCTTATACAATTACAATTCACATGGTGACGTACACTGCGTTAAACTATAAGTTATATAAAGTAAAATGAAAGTGAAAAAGCAAGTTAATAATGTCATGAAGTAATCCATACGTTTAATTCAATGGGCGTATCGACTGGGCTATAACACCAATGTGTTTAGTAATTTTAGTACAAGTATGCAAACTGCGCCGCACCAATGTAGGCTGTTGTAGAACACATGTGGCTACGCAGTCTTTTTCAAGTTGAACTTACGACATAATTCATTTATTGTAAATAAAATACACATAAGCTTTACTACGACTTCCGACATTAGACATTAGAAGATGAAGTAGAAGACTTAGGTGATCCCTGAAATAAAGAAGAAAATAATTAATATTAAAATTTAATGGACTTATACCATAGCTTAAATTCCTTTAGACTACTAGTGCAAATAAAAAAGCTTATCCAGAACAATCATCATTTATTTTTAGTAGGTATTTCGTTTGAGTAGTGCATTAGAAGCACGAAATCGATTGTTGCAACACAATCGAACACAAATAAAGCCAATATACCTCTCGGTCTACATCCTGCTCGCATGTGTCCAGCTCAGGGCCACCCCCCCCCCCCCCCCCCCCCCCCCCCCCGCTCCCCCCCCCCCCCCCCCCCATAGTTCTTGTCTGAGGGGTTGATGAAGTTTAATACTATAACATAAAGGTTATATCGAAAATTTAGATTCGATCATCAATACATTATTTTTAGAATGATTACAATAATGTCGCACCAGAATAATGTACGTATATTGTACGTTCGTTGAAGTCTTTTCTATGGGACTACTGAAATTTGTCGAAACTTGCCCGTCTCTGTCGTATTTAAGTCTCTAGAAGATAGCAGGAACAATGTAGTGCATTTTATGAGTAAATTTTAATACAAGACCTTACTGATGAACAGCATAGCAAAACGTTGCGCGAAACCACCCAATTCAACCCCCGGTCAAGCAACCATCTCTGAAGATTTCTGCTCTGGATCTTGATTTTTTTTATAACATGTGAGTAACAAACGAGCTTGCAGTCCACCTGATGGTAAGTGGCCACTGCCGCCCATGGACA
>DWPV01003146.1:0-15742 GCA_018251915.1 Urbanus proteus proteus | reverse complement strand
TTAGGTTTTATATTTTCATGATGGTTTAAATATATAATTTGTATTAGTTACCGCGTCTATGGTATGCTCCGCTGTTTAAAATTTATGCAACAGGCGATGTAGGATTTAGTCAAAATAGGGCGCAGGAATTCCACTAATGTGCGTGATTCGGGATGAAATGACATGTCAATGTCACTGGCGTGTGAATGGATATTGAGTGATTGTATTTTTCAGAACTCATTAAAGTTTGGCATTATTTGTAAAAAATGTTGTTGTGTAATTACACAACAATTAAATTATTCGTTTCAATGTTGCTTCACTTACATTTAAAAAACCTATTTACATTAATAATCACAACTCATTTTACATGAACATTACCTTATCCCCAACATTGCAGGAGCTGAGCCACCAACTGAACGCGGCGCTGAACGAGATGCAATCCCCCATGAACCAGAAGCAGACGGTGACGCCGTGGCTGGTGCGCACGCTCGGTAAGGACACATTCCACAGCCTCGCACCGCACTACGATAGACTCGATTGTATCCTCATATCCATAGCGCTGTTCGGTTGGGACGTAGCCGCGTTCGTAGCTCTCATACTATTCTTTTTGTACTGTTTACGTCATACGTTCTAAATTTTAACACAGTTGAGTAATGTTGTCAGTGAGACCACTACATTAATACAAACACACACACACACGTACATGTAGAATCCTACAGACAGTACATGTGCAGTATATGTACAGTGCATTAAACCATGCTACTTTGCAATAGCTGAATCGTTTCTCTGACACTGTTTTCTGTGTTATACCTTGTGAGCTGTTTTAAAATAATAAACTTCAACATAATACACACTACCAGTATGAACCATACACACAAGAATTATGTTATGGTTGGTGAGCACGTTGAATAAACAATCACAAAACAATCCACGAATAGCACTTATAAACACCATTGTAGTATTAGGTTAATTTCCGTTCTCACAGACCACCATAGTTATTATTATATTCACGTTTCACGCAAGGGTTCATTTTGCATAGCGGACAAACATAAACAGTGAAGCGAAGAAAGTTGAGGGTTATTTGAATGAAGACATTAATAACTATGCGCCTTACAGAATATTTCGAACGCACAATTCATATGCCTGTTTAAATATAGTATCACATAAAACTATGGATTAGATTTTACTATAAACTACCAGTATAATAATATCAGAACGGTTTTTGCTATGTTGCTAACCATATTTCTATTACATATCATTCGGGATACTTGATTTATGTTAAATATTCACCGAGGGTTACGGTTCAACTGTCATACTTTTTAAGAGTTTAACTACTGGGAAAAAAGTCGCACTAGTTCAACGATTGAGCTAGTCAGTTGGATTACTGGGAATGAACCGTTATTTCATTTTAAGTTCACGGCTTCCTTTGCGTCGATAAATTACTATCAAATTAAATTACATTTTAATTTAATAAAACTTTAATGCACTTATTTGTAGTATGCTATTATTTTTTACAAGCATTTTATATAGGAATAAATCTCAATTATTTTAATATTGTTTTGTAAAACATATAAAATTCAAGAATTTGATGTTTTTTTTAGTTGCAATTTTGTTGAGGTTATTTCAGGTTTAGCTCTTATACAGCCTTTCTATACTTTCACATTTTGCGACACGACATATCGGGTCGGATCGTGTGGAATTGGTTTTATACGTGATTTTATTTTTAGTTTGCATACGGGTTGTATCGTTATAGAGATGGCCGGTATGTAGTATTAGAATATTGTATTAAATTGTGGTGCAAAGGTGCTCTCACATTTAACTGGCACTTCTATGCACAGTTGTATAACTTGAAAAGATTATTATTAATTCTGAAGTAATTGAGTCTGAGTCAGTGTAAATGTATTGTTTTGTCTAGTTTACTAATTTCTACAACCTTATAGAACAGCAACTTTAAAATGAAATATATTTAGGTATAACATTTAGTCGTCTAACATTAACTTCTGTGTAAGATTCTTCTCAAAATGTAGTTAAGTGTGATTAAAAATAATTCTTTCGAAATAACCCTTGATCTATTTCTTTATTTCAAGTGAATAACGCCTTAATACTCTTAGACGACTGATACTGTGATATTACGAATAACCTCTCATATGTTTGTAAATGTGTAGATTTTAAACTAATCATCTCTATACCGATGTGCCCTTATAAAATGTTTGCTCCATTGTAGGTCATTAACCCGACGCTCCGTCACCGAGTCGAGGTGATTGTTGTCTATCTATATTTGTCGTACGCTTATGCCTTTTTGTTTGTTTGTATGTTTGTCTGATTGTGTTTTAATGTAGGCTCATTTTGTAGACTAATTATTGTTAGTAACGTTAGTGGGATAGTTACGGGTTGGCAAGGATGCTTCCTACTTCAATCATCTTCATCTTGTCATTCCATCGTTAGACTAACTTTACGTTACTACCTTAAATACTTATAAGTGCCAAAGTTAATCCGAAGTTATTTTAAATGCAGGCTTTATTAAAAATTGTATGTGATATCTCTTGTGATATGTGTGGAGTTTGATGTGAACAGGTACTTTATAAGACTTTTTTTTGATACAAATAGCCTGCACCTTAAAATACTTCCACTATTATTACTCCATACCTTACTTCTGTGGCTAACTTTCATGTTTCATTTGACCACCTTGTAATACATCAGAGTAAATAATACTGCATAAATAGATTAAATAGTAAAACGATTTCTGACATACCAATAAGTTTATTGACTCTAAAGGTATCATTCAATATGACACGGACATGTTTAAATTCTTTACGAAATAACATGCAATATTTTTTACTCTGTATTCCATATCTGTTTCCTGTTTTAATAATTCTGTTTCTACTTCCTAAGCACGCATTACATTGACTGAATATACATTCTGATTTACTTTTAATTGTTGTTTTTTTTTCGTTCTGCGTTAACGATATATGTTACTTTATCTTTAATTTGTTGGAGAGGATGAATATAGATAGATAAAAATTAATAGTTGAATTGATTCTGATTGAATATTTAATTTATGTAGAAATCATTTAATATTCGAATAAATATAAAATTAATTATCTTTTTTTTCTTTCAAAATAAGGCTGTAATGATTATTAAATTATTAACAAACTTTCGGAATACATTTTTGTACAATATATTTTATGTTTATAGTATTAATAATTGAAGAAACTAATTGAAGATGATGATAATTTTTTTCCATAAGTCCATCAAAATGTTCTTATTACAGAACCCCTTTTCTAACTTTAACAAATTGATAACATTCCGAGCTTGCCCGTGCTCTGCTAAACCCTTTGCTAACTAAATTTCCGTAGTAATTTCTAATCTCCCATTTAAATTTTAGTGAAGTATGTAGGTTAATAAGAGAAACCGTAGAAATGAAAGTTGAGCTAGAACTTCACCTTTGTTATGGTAATTTATTCATGTATGTATTATCATTGAAAGGTTCCATCATGGAAGCTGCGCAAAATCGGCCATCATTCCAAACGTACCTCCCGAATTTGAACCAGGAGCCGCCACCGTCACCCATCCACAGGCACGGCTCGTTCTCGAGCTCACAGGGACAAAGCCAAGCCAACCTCGACCGACGTGTCTCCGACCCCTACAGCCTGGACGTCGTCAGGAGGAAGAAAGATCTCAACACGAAAAGGCACTCGATGCTCGTCGAATCAAATCTCACTAAAGAGGCGAAGGAACTCAACCGACGGAGCCATGACGTCACCATTGTGAACAACCTATCGATGGGTTGACAGAAGCGTTCCGTTTTTACGTTTTGGTTGTCTTTATTTTGTCAACGCATCGACGCGGTTGCGTTCCGTTTCGCGTCGAGTGTGTGAACTTATCGAATGCGAGTTTGTCGAAATTATAACCGGTCATAAACGAATTGTTACATTATTTATGTATGGTGTCGAATGATATATTGTGACATAATTATTGGTATCAATGTGCACATAACTGTAACACTAGTCAGTACGGTCTAGCATAGTCGAGTTTATACGTATGATATCATATTTATTTGTATAAGGAATGGGTAGTATGTATTCGTTGCTGCTTATAGGCGTTCTTGATTGTCTCAATAAATAGTATATGTAGACGCAACAAACGTTGTTCCTGTCGTGGATTCTGAGCTCTCGGCAGTATGGCGTGGAGATTGGCTATCGAAAAGTGAGGTATCAGTCAGCGATTAACTTGGTCGCTTAGTCGGACTAAGTATAAATTAATGATGAACGCATTCCATAATTATATTCAAACCCTCCCTAAAGGTTGATGCCGTTTTTATCATTTTTAATCGCTTTCCGCAAAAGTGTTAATTGATGTTTTTGGCATCTGTGAGCGATAATATAATCTATCAATGGCTGCACGAGCCCCAAAAAATCCGCTTTAGATTTATGAATGTAGCCAGAATTCTATAAATTAGGAATTCCTATTCAACACTATTACCATAAATTACCAACAGAACCTAATCCTACGATACAAAAACGCAAAAACATTTTTGTGCATTCCATCTCTCTTTGTAAATCAACTACAACACACATTCCTTCAATGGCCTTCAATAATAGGGCTCCATTTTGTTTTTCCAATTTGTTAACATATTATTTCCGTGTTTTCATTATTAGGTTGCAATAACAACCCACGTTTCCTTCCTGCACGCATTAATAAATATATATAAAAATTTAATGCGTTATTGATTCCCCGTAAACAATGTATAAATGAAATAATGCATGAAGAGCTCAAAGTCCTCGACTGGAATGATACTAGTATTTGGTATTTAGTACAGATTGAAATATTTTTGAAATATATTCCTATTGCATTTAAGGCTCATTTGCAGATGAAAATATTTCTTATACAAAATTACTTACTAAATTATACAATATTCTATATTATTATGTATACACATATTTAGGCATTTTTAAAAACTATAAATTCTTATCTCCAAAATTTAATTATGCATGCGTATTATAAATTATAATTGTTCTTTAATAAAAAAAAGATTTTCCATAGAGATTGAGTATCGTAAAGTAAAACATATATAATAAATAATGATCTATGTATACCCAAATCAAATAATATTTAAACATGTATGCACCCTTGTCTCCAAATATAGCACGTTTAAATAGTAATTATTGTCTGTCAATGTTAAATGTTGTATTGCAGCAAATATCATAACCATAATATATGAGTGACAGAGATGTGATGGATAGGATTTCAATCTCTGTAATTTATTTTCAATGTTGTGTTATAAATTATAACATTTAATTTAAAAAAAAAACAACGACAAAGAAAAACTTAAATGAGAATTCGTTTTTTGACCAACTTGCCAGGCGAATTTGTCTATGACCGTAGACAAAACAGGCATATAGAAATATGTTTATTCATACTCTTGTAACCAATCGCGCGCTATTCCATCGGTTACGATAACGTGGTATTATCATAGACAAACTTTCTATTTTGAGCTATGCCAGAAAGTTTCCTCAATTGAAGCCTAGCCATCAAGTGCAAAATTCAATTTAACATAATCATTAGCACATTGCAGAATATTCCACACTTCGGTCACTACTTTACCTATATCCGTTTGAACTCGGGTATGTTTTGCATTTAATTTCATTCTTTTTTTTTTTTGTTTTGCGCGATGGCTTCTCGGTCTTATGACCATTTTGCCAATGACAAGTTTATATACGGTATAAAAACGGGGAAATTCAGTTTATAAAAAAAAGAGGATCGGTAAATTTGGAAAAGGACAAAAATCAGGAGAAATTTCATTCTTATACTATCTCGAATGCCATGACCCGAAAATTTACAGCCTTGCCAAATTTGACATCAAACTGCATGGCCGTTGTCCACAGCTATCTAAGTGTTAATTGGAATTGAACGCTATAAAACGTTTCTGAATTAAATTTTCACATTAATGAAATAAAGTTTCAATAATGCAAACTATATTTCATTGTAGCGCAATGGTATCTGTGACTGGGGATGATCAGAAACTCAGAAACATACACCACAACGCCATTTCAACGATCATTCGCAATATTTTTATAAATGAGAAAAACAGATGTGCAATAAAAACATTTTTTATCTGTAATTACATGCATGTTTTATAATCCTCAAAAATTATAATTATAACACTATTTACTCAATAAGATATTAACCGCAATTATATTCTCGTCAAGTTTTTTTGTAAATATAAATAGTTATTAGTGAAACACCCAATTGATATTTTACACCTGCATAGCTTAATAGATCATTATGTTATATATGAGTTGGCTAAAAACACGAGCTTATGTAAGTACATATAATTGTTCTAGAGGCAATTAGAATAGGCATATCTTAATATCATGTATAGCGTTTTATTTTTGGGGCTTTAAAATGAAAAGACCTGCCATATACTTTTACATTTGTGACTTACAAAAGTCATAAAATAAGGCATTTTTTTATTTAAATACGTGTTCTAAAACAGCATTTCCAACACTATCAGGTCAGGTAATGTTACAAAAATACTACGTTATTGATATATTAAAAACCAAATGATGAACGGTCGAGAATCAATAGTGAATTTTTAAATCGGGTATAATAATTTAATTGAAATGGCACCTGGATGTGTTAATTATTATGTGGTTAACAACCTTTTTTTAATATGTGCATGCATGTGTTATATTGTAATAGAAACAATGCGATTACCCTTAAAATTATAACTTCATTATAATACAGTATTTCAATCAACCTTCTAGTAATGTTTTAGTTACCTTCTACTTAAATAAACTTGTTACCCCGCGGCTAAACTGCGGATATGGGGAAATATATGACATATCTAGCTATGTCGTAAAGGATAACAATAAAGCGATGTATATTTAATTTTATGGTCTTATAGATAAATATTTTAGACAAAAAAAGCATATAAAATCACTAGCGGTCTAAAGTAAACTGACTATTTATGCTGTAGAAGTATTTAGGTATCCCGCGCTGCTCTAAATCGAATAGAATTAAAGAAAAAAACAACGTTGAAATAATTTAAGCCCCAAATGTACATAATCTTTCTTTGATTTTTTCGTTTATCATTTATGTAGTGTGTCATTACAGATACCTTACCTATCTTTAATGCTACCTTTAGTGTCGGTTGTGTTTTGAGTTTTGTCTTTATTTTAAAACGTTGTGATATCATAATCACTATAATATGCAAGTTGTGTGAAAAGTCGGATGGAAGCTAAATAATTATTATTTTATCGCTTGTTAAACATTCAACTTAGATTAATGTTAAAAATTCAAGAAATTCAAATAATCTAATCACTGCCAGAAAAGAGCAAGCGAACGGGATGTAAATCAAAAACAGAATCATAAATAATCAATACTTTGTGAATAACATATTTTAAATGAAGTGTAATTAGGTAAATCAAAACGAGCATGTGTAGAACTAATGTTATGTAAATGCTATTTCAAAATTTATAGAAACAAATGCATTTAATTGTTTATAATCAGTTGGTCTTCTACACGTCAGCTTAAAATCTTAAATAGACATTTATTGTATATTACAGAAAAGGGAAAATGAAAAAAAAATCATTTACGCGATTATTACCAATTTATCATTCCAAAATAAATTCTAAAGCCATACATTTTAAAAATGTTTACAATACAAATTATCTCAGTATTACTGTTCTTAAATACGTGATTTGTTTTTGTATAATCATATTTTATGAATGCTACCAGGATATTTTAGTTTTCGTGCCTACTGAAGGATAAGTACTAAATTACACAATTAAGCTTCGATATTTGAGTCCTGGATATTATTTAGGCCCTTTTTTAAGTTTTAGGTTTAAGCTCTCTAAATTTTTTGAGTATATCATTTGATTGACAATAATTTGTTCTTAGGCTTTTTAAATAAGCAAATATTACAATCTCAGTTATTGTTATGCCCAGTGTTTTTGCATGTAATATAGTTTTATGTGTAGAATTTAATTGATTGAAATATTCCTTTCTATTATGTAAAATATATGCCATATGAATATTGTTAGTCGTTGGTATATTTTTTGTTAAATTGATCTCTAATCTAATTGAAAATTGGTCTAGAATATTTTAATATAAATGATTTAAATTAATGCTACATTTATTAGTATTATTAAAGATTATGAACGATTTAAATATTAAGATAATTTCATTAATAAAAATGATATTTTCATTGAAAAGATTAAGTAAGGTTAATACTCTATTATTATACTCTTGCCGTTGAAAACATCTTTAAAGCGATATTCGAGTAACGTTATGTCATAGTAATGTCCTAAAAGATATTTGTAATGTATAAAATATGATTATTATTAATAGTATATTATTGAAAGCAATATTAACTTCGAAAAACCACATAATATAATGTCGTGGTCGAAAAATTCCTTGTGTACCCCAGTTTAATTCTGTCGAATATATTATTATAACATTATAAACCACAAAAAATCCAATAATAATAATCATCGAGCACGCGGCACTTTCCATAAGCACTCCGCCATACTGTTTAAGGTACATACACATATTAGATGCAATAATTTAATTTTAAATATATTATATCAGAAAATGTTTTTGATTTATATTAATGTAACCATGTTATTTTAGTAGCTTTATAAATAATGCAAGGATTTTATCCAAAATAGTGACGCAAAGTTTTAGAGTGAGCTGTATTTGCCGAGACGTGTTGTTTGTCTGTCATTTATGGAAATAAAACATTTTACAAATTATGTTTTTTATTATTAGAATTTTAACCCTTTATAATTATTGAGATCATTTTTATTATAAATAAGTTTGCGTTATTCCTTCACTTTTCTGGTAACGTAACGCCATCTATGCGTAATGACCATTTTAATATTTCAAACAGCGCCATCAAGTGTTGAGTAGTTGAAGTAATGTTTCAGTCGCTAGATGTCGCCAGGCTTAACTTTTATTTATTAGGAAGTTTGTTTATACCTAACACGGTATTTAATTAATAGAATTAATTTAATGACTACACCTTATGTGTCCGTAGCAAAAAGTCTGGTCGATAGAAACAGTCCACCGGATGGTGACCACTGCTGCAAATATGTCAAAGTTCTATCTGGGTCAGCCACATATACCTATCCTTACCCTAGGTACCAGGCTACCCCAGGAAACTAAGTTGGAACGCCGCAGAAGAATGTTTGCAGAACACAGCAGTGTTTAACACTGGTTATACCATCTTCAAAAGAATTTGCCTATCCGTGCGTCGCTTAGGTATATAGGTAACTATATTATTAATTATAATCAGCTCAATAACTGACATCTACTTTTCCCTAGTAATGAGTGCTGCGTACCTGACATGAATATAAATTGTTTTGTATATTGAGGACTCAGATGTTAGGTATAACTCGTATCAAAATGCATGCCTGACTGTACGTTCAAATAGAACCAACCTGAGAAACCATTTGAAAATCTTCGATTAAAGGTTGAAATTGATCACGAAACGTTCTGCCATTTTTAGAAGTTTTGTGTCTTACAGGCATTTTGGCGTCATGCAGTTCTTTATAAATAACGTAAATAAACCCACGCATCCTGATGTTACGAGTTCACGACAGCCAGCGTGTCGTGACGCAAATCTGATTATAAACAGGTGTCTTGATATTTTCAGCGCCTGCGCAGGAATAACATTATTTCCAATCTCAAATTTAAAAAAGAAAAATATCATTTTGTTTATTATTGTAAAATCATTTAAATAGGATTCACGTAACTTATCTATTATGTAAGTAGCAGAAACTACCTATATTAAGCATTTTGTATATACCTACATCTACCTGTCCTGCTGTATGATCTAATCATATTTGTTATAGGTACTATACCTGCCTATATGCAAGGACAACGAGGTTAATAGATTTAAAGTCATTTTCAAAGTAACTAATTCTCACTTAGTCATTTGAAAAAAAATAATCTAAAAGCGACAAATAAACATAATGGTATAGGTAAATAAATACCACAAAATATGTTCTAAAATTAAAGGGTCTTTAATGAACCTTCCTTCGTAGAAAAACGAGCAGGTGGGTAATAGTAAAACAGATGTAGATACCGTTGCATTGCCCCAGCACCGGCACCGGCTCACCTCCACATTGTGCATCATACACTGTGAGAACGGAAGTAGCGTGCAAAAACAAGTCAAAAGTGTGGGACGATATTAACATTGCTAGTAACGTGGATTTTTAGTCATTTGAGATCAATAACTTAATATAGTACTTTCACATATTTTAATTAGAGTATTAACAATTAAAAAACACTTTCCACGCTCATAACCGCACACTAAGATTTTCTCCTGTGCGGGGTGCATGGACGTAAAGATGAGTACACAAACACCTAGATCCAGAACAGAAATTAAAATTCATCATACCTGATATCTGACTGGCCGAGGACGGAATCCGGGACGCATTGCGCATCAGACCGATATGATGGCCGCTCCGTCACGCGGGTCGTCAGAAGTTTTCATCGTCAGTTTTCTTCGTTGAAAGTCTTTTGTTTAAACAGTATTGGTTATAGGTACCTACTCAATTTTCGATTGATTTGTTTGTTGATTAGGTAGGTAATAATTTATTCGATCAGTAACTATAGGATTGATTACTTACGTACTTACCTATTAAATTATTCATGTACCAATAGGGTACTCGTGTCGAACTCTATATCAATCGATTAAGAAACTCAATAATGTAAGTAATAATTTCTCAAGCAATTTCCGTATTACGGTACGTACTAATTGTTCCATTTACACTTAAAGTGGCAATTAAATTCCAGTAACATTTACTCAACTATAATAAAATACCAGTACAAAGTGTAATAGATTTTGTATTGCCTCTATTTTACCTAAGTAGCAACTGCCTACCCCACTATGAAACTATAAATGTTTAAAGTGTTGCCATAGATAAATTAGGCAAATATTGAAAGTAACTAGTGATTTATTATGAATTTGCCTCCTTATTATACAAATATTATCACAGTTAATAAAATATCTACCAAACAACTTTACTGAGAGACTCAGTACAACGTTTCTATTTGATAATATTCACCTACTTGTTGAACTGTAATGTCGTAGTACATATAAAATGTCCTTATCCTAGTTACAGTACTAATTGCTAAACAGGCAAATGATAATTAAGGTCCGTTAGGGCGGCAAATAAATAAGTTGCGAGCTAATAAATAAGCTTAATATGTTTTGATTTATTTTACGTTTATTTGGCATGCTGTTTATATGTCGGTCAGGTAGAATTATAATATTTGTGCTGGTATTAATAATTTGCTGGGCTTGGCGAGGAGGTGGGGTCGCGTGCCGTGGGCAGGTGCGCCGCGGGCCGCAAGGACGATGAAAGCCACTGAGCCTCCGTAGTTTACTCGAACTTTGTATGTAACTTCTAAAGCTCCACTAACTACTCATTGATTCAATATTTCTAAGGCTCCGTACCTACACATACAAGAGATAATATCACAAGATTCGGCTGCCTGTTCGTTTGTTGTTGTCCTAAGACTCTATCTCTTAAAGAGTAAGTTGGTATCTACGTAAAAGTTAGACAATTGTTTTTTATATAGTGTGTTTCTATGGCTGCGCGGCTGCTATTACAACAAATAACCTCTATGTCACTTTTTTTATTTCCGAGGGGGAACCTTCAAAAGGTACCCGACGTCTTGAAAGTGACGCCGGGTTATGTGAGATTTTTACCATAGGTACTAAAAGGTGGCCGTCCTTGGCGCTGCGAAGAAGACACCGCGGTCTTAACAAGAAACCTTGCCACAACCTGCAAATAAGAGCGGCACTAAGTATCATAATGCATTTGATACAAACATTTTTTTATGTATAAAATCTACCTACACTCACTTATAGAGAAAACTAATGTTCAATAAATATAGGCACATTATGATGGAAGAATCGTGAAGTGATCTTAGATTATAAAATCATTGTGCCATTCTGAGTAAGTCGAAGAAGCGCCATTACACCTCATATGGATTTCACCGCGCATATTCGCACGAGTGAAAACTGTCGCTTGTCACCAGTGGTCTAGCATTGTGCTGTGGGTACTTTCTCACGGGGCTCTGCAGTGGGAATTTTATATGGTGGCGGGAAAATATATTTTTTTAAAGTATTACGACATTTTGGCGAAAGTGTTCGGTTTAACGCAATAAAAGGAAGAGTGTTTTATTTTTGCAAATGTTCACTGTTATATTTCCCACGATATATTTACTTTAAGTATATAAAATGTAAGAATTGATAATAATTCACACGGGAGTATAAATAGCCATTTTTATACCTACTTAAATGGTACTATAATAATGAAAGTTTTTAAAAGAAAAAATCGAAAACAGGATGTTGTCTTAGAAATAATACGCGACATACTTTAATGCATATATTGAGCCCCTTTAGGGGTTGTTAGTGGAATATCGAATAATTTTTCTTATTGGCTATCTACTACATAAAATTAATCCCAATTTCCCATATTACCGAAATCCCAACTTTCTGGCTCTAGTTTTACAACTAAACTACTACTACTTTAAACTTTTCCATGATTAGGGAAAAGTGTTCCTTTCGCTTTTATATATGTACCTACTTATAGAAAATCCTGTGAAATACTTTAACCTAATTGAAAAATTGCTCTGAGTACTGTCAATTTATTTTGTACTTGACCCTAATTTGGAACAAGTAGAGACTAAATTCAGACAACTGATTGTAATACGTTATATCAACGTCTGAGAATTAATTAAGCAAATTAATTAATATATCAACTGGTTGAATAATTATAATTAACAGAACAAAGATACTATTATGGAGATAGCGAAGACGCTGTGGGAATTGCGTTCTCTATACCTACTACGTAATTATAATTAACTAGTGCGGTTTTTTTTCTTATCTCGAAGATTAAGCTTCGTTTTTAATACCGTAATTAAGAATTATATCATTTGACATTGGATAAGACCGACATAAGAAAAGAAAATCTCTTTTATAGTATTAAAGGGCTTGCGATTGTATTTTAGCTCAATCTGAAAATCACTCCCATGGTAGAGTAGTCACCACTACCGTTTGATTCGTAGACCATTTCGGGTTCGATCCGTGCCTGGGCTGACAACTGAATAAGCTTAGATTTCTGTTCTAGATTTGGGTTTTTATTTACTAACTTTTGGCATCCACCATGCATTGTATAAAATCGTAGAATACATTATGCAAAATATAAAAAATAAAAAGACAAAAAGATCTTACTTTATTAGTGACAAGTTTATTTGAAACCATATCATAAATTTAGAAAAAAAGACAAAATCATAACCTTAGAACTACTTAACCTACTACTATTAGCTATTGTGAATATCTTTCAGATCTCTAATCCTGACCAGCTTAAAGTGATTAGCAGAAGTATCAGTAAATCACTGTAATTTGTATCGTCTGATCTCTGTGTCTGAGTGATCATCCCCAAATAACTCCAGACGAACGCCGTCTGGCTATATTGTTTGTTTTTGTCCTTCATAAAATACGCCACCGAATTGAGACCGGCGCCTATTGTCTGAAATCGGGCCAAATTTAAATTTCCTTAGTGGCATTGCGACATTTCCGTATATACTAAAGTCGTTATACGCTGTATTTTATTACTATTAGGTACCTACTTTGTACAAGTAGAATAATGTCGCTTGATAATGTTATACCCAAGCTTAAACTATATAACAAAATATTATTATCATTTTATACAATTATACAAGTAATAAGCGAGCATGCTCTAACTTGGTCCTCAGGAGTAGCAACGCATTTATGGCCTGCCACAGGTAGAACTAACCTTATCTGGGGTTGATTACAAATATCCATGGGCGGCAGTGACCACTTACCATTTGGTGGCTTGCATGCTATTTGCTAAGTCATTGCTATAAAAAATACTTATGAAACAGGTAGTTGTATGTAGGTCATAAACTAAATATACAGAAAAGATTCAAAACCCATTCAGTCTTAGAAATAATTTAAACATGTGGTAGAGCCGTTAGCCCAAATATTTTAGTATATTGAATGTTACTTTGAACTAAAATATTTCAAAAGCTTATTACGATGCACAGGTGCGGTTGTTGATATAAAATTGATAATTGTGCCCATTGGCAACAAAATTCCTAACGTAATAACACCATTAAGGGAGTAAATAAATACACTCCTACTCATGGCTATTTACTAGAATAATAAGTAAGATAAAACTGTGTTAAAGCTTAGAACCACTATAGGCCGAAAAGGGAACCGACACAAAATATAAATTCGTAATACAGAAGATATCCTAGAAAAAAATTATAGTAGAAGTCTATTTTCTTACCTTGTCTATGAAAAATACTAAGTTAGTACTTTGCATCACTGTTCAGACGATAACATATTATCTATTGTAATAAACTATACTTTCACAAGTCGAAAGCCTTTTACGTAGCGTATCGCTTTTATATTTTGTGTTGTCGATCAGAGGCGGATACGATGTGCAATTACCCTCAATCTTAGCAAGGTGACGAGAGCAGTGGGCTTCAAAAACTACTTTCTTCATCTCATTCTTTCATGGGCAACATAGATAAGTAAGATAGAGACACAAATTGCACAGTGCATAAGTTATGCTATGCATTCCGTAGTAAATTGGCGTGGATCGGCATATAGTCGCGATATCAGCTGTGAATGCGGCTCGAATCGCCTTGATTCGATGTACTAGATTCTGCTACATGATACTGTTATAATTGCTGCATAACTTATCTATGAAACGTGTATTGAAAGTAGATGAAAAATTATCTTACAAACTAAAGATAATCCATACAACATGTAAGACAACATGTAACATTTCTTAATAAATAGGTAGGTAATTTAAAAAGTTAAGTTAAGGTAACTTAACTCAAATATCGATTTCAAAAACTTATTAGGTATGATTAAGCAGTGAAGATTTGTAAAAGAATTATACTAAGAGTTTGATTTGAAAAATAATGCAATAAACCACTTTTCCAAAATGTGCAAAACTTTGATAAAAGAGTTGATTGAACTGTTTCAGCCCATAAATCACACTAAACTTATAATTTTTTTGTGTCTCTGTTAGTCCATCGGTCAATCCGTGAACTGACCCCACTGCAACAGTAAATAATTACTCAAAAGACTTTCCGCTGGCTTAATAACAACAAAAAATATTTCTCAATGAATATTACGAATTAATATTGTTGCATCGTGTCGATAGAAGATAGACGCCTTATGTAAGACGCGGAAGGTACGATTATGTTGTATCTATACAAATTAATAAATCGAAATGTCTGATTGTAATGAAACATCATTTTACTAAATGTATTTAAAAATATGTATATACGACACCTTAAAAAATACAACTAGTTTTTTCCGTCTGTTTGTCTGTTTCTTCTGGCTACTCTTCGAAACGGCTGGGCCGATTTCGACGGGACTTTCACTGGTAAGTGGTAGGTAACTTGGGCTACTTTCATTTTTCAAAAAGAATTATGATTCCACCCAAAAATAACCTTTTGGGAACATTAGAACCAAGTATTGGGTAGGTACTTATTATTATTTCGATTATATGTATGCCATGTTATATACTTATGTTATTTAATGTAATAAAACTGGAGTAAAACCGCGAGACACAGCTAGTTTGAAATAAATTACGTTCTACCGAAGCTCAGCGGGCGGTTAATAGGTAGGGTAAAAGCCGGATAGTTGCCTCGAAGGGATAGTTGCCCCGGTTGTTCATTTACTATGTTAGAGATGTTTTTG
>DWPV01003145.1:0-15743 GCA_018251915.1 Urbanus proteus proteus | reverse complement strand
GCTTTCTCTGTCCCTATATCCCTATGTATGCTTAAATCTTTAAAACTAAGCAACGGATTTTGATGCGGTTTTTTTAAAAGATAGAGTGATTGAAGAGGAATGTTTACATGTATAATAACATCAGTTTCTCTGTAGTATATTTAGTATCAGCATTGCACGCGTGCGAAGCCGGGGCGGGTCGCTAGTACTTAATATAATATTGAGGTAAATATTAAGGACATTCCAGTAATCGCCCGTAACGCCCGTGATCGTTAAATCTAATATCCACTTTCCGGTAAGAGCATGCAGAGTTCCGAATACATGACAAAAGTGCTTGTCTGTCACTGTGTTAATCCAATGTCAATCTTGTTATTGAACTTAGGCAAATAATTAGATGTTATTTGACATAACATTTAGTTGATAATAGGCAAATCTCAAAATTGTGTTCTTAGTTAATAAATGTACTTAATCACCGGGAAAGCAAAAATAAGAATTGCAATAAAGTGAATTTTCTTATATAATTTTTGTGAGTTGATAAGTTGATACTTCCCATGCTATTCAATGCGTGTCTGTATTCTTTGAGTGGAAACACAAATTGAGCGTTAAAATCGTTGCGGGCTTCATCTGGAACGCACCATTATGATAAGACTTAATGAAAATGTATCATTTAATAAATCATTATGTAGGTTGTAATATCAAAAGTAAATATTTGAATCCGTAATGAATGAAGAGATAATGGGTTTAGCCCAGTTTTAGTGGAAAATTTCCTACGTCAATCTGTATCGGTTTTTTTATTATAAAATCAATTTTGTTTGTCTAGACGAGCATGCAGTCTACTTGGCAAGTCAACTCCCATAGACATCTGTAGTCAACTACAGTAAGGACTAGCTAATCCCCGCGGTTTCACTCGCATTAGAAAAGTAAAAAGCAATAGGTACATATCTAAACATAGATAGCACCACGCTGTCCCGCGATGACGGCCACATGCGCGTGACACACGCGCCTACGCTTTCAAAATTAAATAGCCTATGTTACGCCTTAATCCTTCATTTATTTTCCAGTAAAAGTCCCGTCAAAATCGGTCCGTTTCGACTTAATCCTCAGGGGAAACAATGCATCTGTGACCAACCTCAGGTAGGTTATCTAAATGCGCGCTAAATGCATGAGCGTGCGCTCCACACGCAAACGCGCTGTCGTGGGACAATCTGGTATCATATATGTTTGTATGTATGCGTTTTTACTTCATTAACGCGGGTGAAACCGCAGCAATCAAATATAGGTAAGTATGTCTAGTCATACTAATAATAATATAATATTACAAAGCTGAAAGTTTCTAAGAACGGCTGAATGTATCTGGATGAAATTTGGTGCAGACATAGACATTAGTCTGGAATAGTCTTTTTATCCCGGGATGTGCGGTTCCCGTGGAATACATTCATTTTGTTTTATCGCCGTGTCAATCTCGCTATATAGTACTAGTGTCATCTAGTATAACATATGTTAAAATATAAACCGATGGTTCCCAAGTAAAGTATTGTATATCTAAAAAATAATTTTTACACAAGAGCTGTTTAAAAAAGTTTTCAAACTATTATAATAAATAAATTGTTTTTTATCTTTACATATAAGGCAAATAGAACAAAAAACATTATTAAAGGTAAATAAATATTTTAAAATGTTTAATATTGAAGATATGGTACATGAAAATATATTTAAAGAGCTCTCCTGTAAAAATGACATTTTAGACATACAATAGTTTACTTGGGAGCCATCAAATATCATCCGAGATTCCCAGATTTTCAAATCGACATAAGTTCATACCAATATCACTGCTGGATAAATATCAAAACATAGAATATAGGCTTATAACAACAAAATCAAATCAAACAATAAACCAGACACTTACAGGCCTCTCCTGAAGCAATACGGGTTCAGGCAGGGCATTCTGCCACACTTGTAATGCGACACCGGTTCCAACACCAACAAGGAACTGGTCGTACGCGTCGGGGTCCATCAGGTACCATTGAAGGTCGGACTGGACCTTGAATGGCTGTGGAGATGGAGGCTCCCATTCCTTAGGTATATCAGAATACCTAAAATGTAAATTTAGAGTATTATTTAATGATGTTAAGACATCTAAAGGTGGTAGAGCCTTTTGTGGTTTGACTCCGGCACCACCACCGCCACACCTATTTCTGCCTAAAAACAGCTATGTTTTAGCACTGGTGTGTTCTAGTTTCAAGGGTGTGGTAAGGGAGACACACTTATAAGAGGCATTCCAACTTAGTCTTCAGGGGTAGTATGCATCTGTGGTCGACCTCAAGTAGGACTATGATCTTATCTAGGATTGATTGCTTTATGTTCGTTTGCTACTCATATATTATAAAAAAAACATACTTAGCATAATATTTATAAGCACAATCAACTTCATCTTGGTCAAATAATTACTATATTATTGGTGTATATTTATAAATAAAATACTAGATTATAGATTAACTTAAATATAATCCATAATTGTTATGCTTTAACATCCAAGACATTAATTAAATGCTTAAATGATTGGATATGGTCTCAATATGCTAGGTGCTGTGAAAGAACTTATATAGGGGACTAAATCTATAAATGAATGTTTTGGAAAGCAAGTAAGGTTTTGTTAGGAGTGACACTGTTAAAACAACATGTAGATTGCAGAAAAACCCACACGTCGACAAATTCAATAAGTAAAACTTAAGAAAACTGCACACATACTCACTTCTTAAAATCGGTAAATAGGTTCACTAAAAACGTGTGTTGCTTATCTAATTTACAATTATTTGTGGCCGCGACAGCCTCCGCCGCGTTCTGTGGGTTGCTGTATTCCAAGAAAATGTACCCAGTCGTGGAGCCATTCTCCGTGGTTGGGTAATACTCGTTGACAATTGTACCGAATTTACTAAAAATCTTGGTAATAACGCTTTGGAGCTTTTCCAGCCGCTCAGGCCCGACCTGCGGGCATCCGTCCACCACGATCACATTCTCGTAACCGTCCGATTCCGTCGGCTTCTGCTCTAAGAGGTCTGCCAACAATTCTGCAACGTCAAAGTTAGGTTAGGTCGCATAACTTGTTCTTACACCTTGTAACTTAATAGTTACCGCACTAAATACACATCCCGCACATTTTATACATAAAATTCACTAGAGACTCGTTATAAAAATAGTTATAATGACAGCAAAACCGCGAAATATGTGTGGGCGACGCATATGGCCGGGACAACCTCTAATCTTTAGACTCCCTACCTTCATCAGGAATGTCATCCACATATCCCTCGGGATCGTCAAAATCTGGCTCCTCATCAAAGTTTTGCTCTTCATTGTCACTTTGAGGGGTTTGATTCACTTTCTCGTCACCTTTTTTCTTAGCCATTTTGACGTTGTAATGTGTGTTACCGGAAGACACGCCATTAGTGAACTAACAAGTTCAGAGCATAGACAACGTGAAGTTTGTCGCAAACCGCAGACGCCATAGAAGTGCCAGGCCATAGAATGTGTAAATTTATTTTGGAATTTACTCTTGGTTGTACGAATTATTATGCAGATGAATATTATCTTAAGCAATTATTACGTAATTTTCATATAAGTAAATTTAGAATTATTATAAGTATGCAATAAACGATTTTAAGACATTTTTGACAGTACTCAATATATTAAGGCTTGTGAACACTGCGGTTTGAAAAATAATAGCTTTCTCTATAGTCTGTATTCCTCACGGTTTTCCTTTGTAAGATTATCTGTGGATTCATTTTTAAATCCATTTAGCGGCAAATACTAAATTACGCTTTCCACTTCAAGGACTATGACGATGCAGTTTCTTGCAACGTAGAGTAATATTAAATTTATATAGTTTAAACTACATTAAAACATAAAATATACAAATGTAACTCAATATTAAAATGTATAACTTTATTGATTATATTATACTTCCGTAGAAAATAGTGCGCAGTAACTTAAGACGCCTGAAATGCAACATCCTATTTATTATTTTTAGTTCATTTTTTAGTCCTTCGATGTAGAATATTCGTCTTTAAAAACAATATGCCTACTATTAGTACTGTTTTAAACATTCTCTTATAGTCAAATCGGATATAGGACATAGCTTTGGAGATAGCTTTTCTGGGTAGTCAATCTGCTAACTTTTACTTACTCGCTATAAAGTACAAACCATAGAACTAAGAGAATAGGGACTTGTCCCTGTTCTGTTTGGCACAAACTCTGTTATAAAGATAATCATTATATAGGAAAGTAACAGTATCCAGTGAATATCTAAACATACCATATTGTGTATATTTATTGCCAAAGAGCAAGATCAACATATATCTTTATAACGACGTCATAATCAAAACAACATATAAAACATGCATCGAAGTATTTTTCCAATTTGCGGAGGCAATGGCCTGCATCTCGTCGCCACGTTCCCGGTCACCGCGCACGGCTATTGAGGTTGCAAACGTTAAAGCTGACGTTAGGGCCGCTACAGATTTAAGTGGTCATTTGCATACATTTTACAGGCTACATTACGATATTCACGGCCTTTTGTAATTTTTACACCAATATAATTTAAGTCTATGTATAATTAAGACTTAAATTATATTGATTCGGCGTAATTACTAATTACTATAGGTAATTAATTACCAAATAATTCATTAGGTACCTACTTATACGAGTATTATGAACCTGAAATTATTATAATTGGGACTAAATATTATAAACTATGTACGACCCAAAGGTGAAATTAGCTGTTCATTAAATAAAATTTATATATACTGGCCTAAGAATAAATTAAACACGCTTTTTTAATTTCTTATAGACTTGCGATGCGACCGCTCTATAGCTTTACAAAATACCCAAGGAATTTAAGACGGTATTCATTACACACTATATCTCTAGTTGACGTAAGCCTTTACAATAATGGATTAGCAAACATTCATTTTGGTTTGTCAAGCCAAACCTCGAATGTGATTAGATAGATAACATTGTATGGACTATTACTATTTCGGGAATAATCTTTACTAAATTATTATGAATATATTATGTGATAAAAATAGGCTTGGTGGGCAAATTATGATCCCGATAAATACAGTAATATTTTAATATATATATTTTTAGAAATTTGGACGTAGATCCGAGTAACTACTTAGATAATTACCAAAAAGATTAAAATTAAAGATGGATGTGGAAATCCGAAACTATGTAGGTACCTATAAGGAATCGCAAGAAATTCTGAAAGGACTTACGAGAGTCCGATTTTGATAAAAACCATAACTGCATAATGAGTTTGTCAATAAATCTATTTACCTAGCCGGGAATCGAACGAGTTCAGAGTTGATAAACGTACCTATTATATAAACGACTTACTAATTCTGACACGATTGTTGAAATTAATACGCGTATAAAAGTCAAAGTTCAGTTACTTTCTCTGCCAGCATACCCGTGGCAAGTTAACAGACATAATTAACTTAGTATAAAAAATGATCACCTACCTTTACAGGAGGAGTCAATTTCGTAATTACATTCCTTAAATCTGTAGGTGTTCATGAGAATAGAAATAAATGTTACAGTAATGTATCTTAATGACGCATTATATATTGCCGTTCGAGTTACGATAAAACGCTTTTTAAGATATATCTATGAGCTTGATTAAATAAAGAGCAGTTCCCAAATAGCAGAACATAAAGCCTTCAGGTGCAGAGTTATCTCAAGGATTTGAACAAATTTAAAACTTCTTTTTTTTTCTAAAAAATAAGTTTTTAACTGATTTAAGGTTCATCTTGTTCAATAGAATAAAAACAAATAAAGGATGGTTAAAAGTATGTATGAATTATCTAGAGGCTTAACAAAAAAGTTTGGGAGCCTCAGCTACATTTCGTACATGTGGGTCTCACCCACATGTATGAAAAATACAGGTTATTTCAATACAAAATAACTGTCCTTGCAATATGCATCTAATGATCGTAGAAACTAATTGTTTACCGAGCTTACGTCCTACTTTCTAACAACTTTACATAGCAATGAGGGCACGAATGCAAACGCCTAAACTTACTTTCATCAGTCAATGCAAGAGTGAGTCATTACACTAGTGTGACTTACTTGTCTAGAGAAAAACTGTATAGGTACACAGTATTCATACTTAAGTAGTTTCTGCTGAGTATAGGTAATTATTTTAAAAAACAATCATACAATTAACTAAAATTGAAGTGTCTGTTTGTGATTTCAAAATAACATTTTTTTTACTCAATGCATATGAAAGTATATATGATACCTATAACGAAAATGCAATTTAAAAAAATGTCTGTGTGTCTGTTTGGCTGAGGTAATATTCTAAACGGCTAGACCGATGTATATCTAATAGATGTTAGTTACCTCCGAGGACTAAATTCATACCCCTCGTATCGTATCAAGCTTTCCTTATCACACTTTTTATAAGAATAAATATACGTAAGTAAATACAAAAAAACGTAATATAATAGAAATGAAAAAACTATTGTATAACCATGACAAATATTCCCACCATGGTACACGGTCGGAAAATAGAGCGGATCGTTTACGTCATTTTCTTATAGCGCTTTTGTAGAGTCGCCCGTACGACTGCTGAAACTATCAACTTCTGCTTACTTGTAGGTCAAATGTTACGTAAGTATTCATATCAAGTGTGATTATGATATAAACAAAGAATAAACAGGTAAATATGGTTCTATTTTAATAGGCAATTGATTCTTTTATGCTAATTCCCCCGAATAACGATTAACCGCAAGAGATACACAATACGATAGTATCTATAACTTAAAATAAAATCTCACTTTTAGGCACGTCAATCTGTTTGTCTGTGGATCAGTAGTTAACGAATTAAAATTTAAAACCAGAGTTTTACCTTATATTTTTAATATACCTATACTTTTATTAGCACACTAATTAATACAATGGGGAGAAGGTTTACATAGTTTAACAAAGTTCGCAAGTTATGTAGTCCTTTAAGTTCTCGTGTACCTTAGTTTGCAGATTACCTCACGTATTATTAACTATGCGGGAATTCTGATGTCATCTATACACTCTAGCTATGGAAAAATAAGTTGCTTACGATTAGTATCTATTACTCATGTTTACTTAATATAGTAAGCCATTTACCTACTTATAAACGAAATGCCTTATTTTCAGTCTATAATTACGCCTCTATGCCGTTGAGTTACAGTAAGAAGTGATTTTTAGTACCTATTTACAATTGATAGTCATATCAGTCGTACATAATTTATAAGAAAATACAGTACCTAAATAATAATCTGTGACCAATTTCTGCAAATCTATTTCGACTTGATTTAAAATTTGTACATTAAAAATTCCACACTAACGGTGAAGTGAATATAACTTCACTATCGTCCAATATAGTAAAAAACCTAACTACAATATCAACTGAATTAAGAAGGCACATACCTAAAAATTTTGTAACCTACATATTCGTACATGCAGTCCGTTTGCATTAAATTACCTGCTGTTTCCACAAAACCACAATTATAATATTTGAAACTTAATATTAAGACAACTCTATCTTCTGAATAGATGTGTTTGATGAATAAAAGCTACTGCTAAGTTTTTGTACCTACATATGTTTTTACTGTAGGTATAGGTAGTAGAGTCGTTCATTAAAATTTGTGAAGACAATAAATAATGACCATTAATGCAAATTTATAAGCCGGAAACTGGTTCTAGATCTATTATGAGCAATCTTTTATGGCGTTATTTATATTATTGATATAAATACCTACATGTATGTGTAGATACGTTAAATATTGCGAAGAAAAACCAGTTAGATGAGTTTGCAACTTTTTTGAATAGTCTAGCACAATACTTACTATAAACTTACTAGAATCATTCAGAATCATGGGAGAGTCCAATCATTTGCGTTGTAAGGCCATGCATGCCGTAACGTATCATGCGCGATGCTCATACAACCTACAAGTTCGTTCTTTGGCCAGTCAATCCGCCATACTTGTAGAGAGCGCCGCGTTTGCCGCGCATTCGATCCACAGATAAAATATTACACTATCCCGTGTTCCCGCGTTAAAGGTATTTTTTAATAACGCTTTTAGTGATGTGAATGTTTGTTTTTTGTTCAATCAAGTGCATCGTGGTTGTTTACAAAATAATGTGCCACTTTTTGTCGTGTGCTGTTATTCGAGCTACTTAATGATAACTTGGAATGTCGTGTTGTTAATTTCCCATCGCTATCGTCATAAAAAGCTTCCAAAGGAAAACGACATCATATTTCTTACGTAACTGATAACAATTTGAACCACATTAAAATATAGAGTTAGATGAGTTTACCCACCGAAGAAATTTTTAGATATATTTCGATTGCGAATATACTTAACTTAAAAAGCTTAAGACATTATTTACAATTACTACTTAATCTTTTTATAATCTATCATAAATTATTAAATTACAATCCGTTACATTTTTAATTTATCTTAAAGGTTATCTGATAGAGCAAAAATTAGGTCCATAAAAGCATCTGTTGACTCTTACGAAGAAAAACATGTATGTATTTTACATACATGTCTTTCTTCTATATAATATTTTTTAATTGCATACAACTACAAGTTTTTTTTTTTTTTTTATATGCATAAATAATATATGAGTTTAAAATGTGAAACACACAGACACACATAGAATGTGTTACATCGTGGTCGTAATACCCTCGTCCTACATGTTTAACATTTGTATAGGCACGTATTGTGATGATCACATTCTTATGTACACACCTGTGGAATGTGTATGGTAAAAAGAAATAAACATTCTACCATTTTTCAATAATACAGTGGTATGAATTAATTAGGTATATTTTCAACTTATAAAAGTATATAAAATGCAATTTCTAAAACTGATAAGTAACAATAAAATATTCTTATGAATTAGTCACTTGCATTTTCTCATGTACCTACCTAGGTACTTACTTATTAAACTTTCATTACATATAAGTTATTAAATATACCGAACACAAAAAAATAGAAATCATATCGTACAAACAATGTTTTCGGAAATAATTTTTCATCTCATTTTGAAGAATAAAATTTGACCGACAGTTAACCGCAAAAGGTAAAACGAATTTTTAAACTTCTGATTAATTCGAGGTCGGAAAAATTTCCATTGTATAAAATATATTATTCGTAAAAAAATTAAACCAAATATTTTTGGATACGAGACAAATTTATTCAAACGCCTTTTAAATACTTTCCACACTACAGCAACTACTTTGTTTCAAATCCTAGGGAATAACAGCTCAAGATGCGCTGGGTGCTACTGTGTGCACTCGCTCTGGTATCCTTAGTCGGAGGGCAGGAGACTTGCCTCTCTGGAGAGGAGGACCCCTACTTCCTCTTCGGTACCAAAACGGCATATACCTTCTCCAATAGAGGCATACCGACCAACCGACCTCATGAGATTGTTGGTAAGTCTACAAATTGGATTTTTTTATAATTACAGGTTAAAGGTAAATAAAAATGTTTGCAATATGTTTTTATACCATTGTATGTCAAAGGATTAACCGATTAGATTAATCCGTTAGTTGTTCACTTTATGAAAAGTAACAGACTTTAAGTGACTCAATAAAATAATATCAAAAATAATCAGTAGCAGGTTCTATCTATTGCTAAATATGTGTACCTATCTGTGTGCGTGAAAAAAGTTAAGGCTTGTCCACATGTAAACCTGGGCTTTTGACATATTTTCAACCAATCATTTCTGCCTTATAACGGCAGTGTTAAACACTAGTGTGTTCTGGTCTGAAGGGTGTGATTAGGGAGATATACTTATCCGAGGCGTTCCAACTTCGTCCTCAGGGTTAGCAACGCATTTGTGGTCAATCTCGGGTAGGACCTTGATCTTATATAGGGTTGATTACAGATGTCCATGGGCGGCAGTTGCCAATTACTATCAGGTGGACTGCATGCTCGTTTGTTACTTCGATCATATAAAAAAATAAAAAAAACAAAGCTTGGTCAAGCTAATCTAGACATAAATAAGTAAAAACAGTTCACTTTCAGCGTAACTTAATAAAATTGATCTCACATAACTAAAATAAATTTTAACAGTGGACGCTCATAGTTTAAATAGGGAAGGGATGAAAGAATGATATCATTTGCCTGATTCAGGTTAATTTAACTGGTATTACATCATTTTAAGCCAGTCCCTTCCCTCAATAACCAGTAAACAGTACGTACTCCCTAATTTTAGAGCACAGAGCACATTAAACGATAGTAATTAAAGACACCCGGACGTAAATAAAATAGACATTAAAACCATGACAGAATCAAAGGGAATGTATATCTAGAACAATTTATATAAAGATAACAGAAATGTATGAACTAAAATAAGAATTATACTTATTGCTTGTTTGAATAATGATTATGCATTTGAAGGCAAATGAGCACGTCTGATTTTAAGTGGTCACTGCTTCGATCAACATCACTGTGAACGGAAATGGACACCTGCCACCAAATCCAATGCTTTATTAACTCGATTCCCTTCCCTTCCTTCCTTCATAAACGGGCTATTTTTGTGGAAATTTCTAGCTTCAATTACATAGCTATCGAGTTACCGTCTATAACGTAATAACGAAACAATTTTATAATGACAAAATCTCCAAATAATTCGGTGATGTAGCAGCACAAGTTATAGATTAATATTGCGTTTGTTATCAAGGCGTTTAGATTGCAAAGTCATACCTACACAGTATAAGTACTGTGTACTACTTTGCATTTGCAATTAACACACTATACCTTACAGCAAGTTACTATCGCTTTCAATATTCTTGAGCTGCCAATAGATAAATTACTATCATCAAGTGCTTTTGCTAGGCCTACAAGATATTACAGGAAAGAAGACTAAGTTAGAACGCTACATTGTCATATGAGAAGATAAAACTTTTATGTACTTATGAGGCACTAAGACAATAAATAATGAGAATGCTTTCGGAGTCCCTTTTAAACACATTAAAACTTAAATATTGGTAATTTAGTTACTTATTGGGGTAATAAATAATTTGGTTATCGTTCCTATAGAAACCTCAGGATGAAGTAAGTACTTAAGTATTCAGTATTTACAAAACACTGAAAAAAATGTGAACCAAAATCCTACTCAATGAAGCACTTTGCAAGTTTTGTGAAAACATACTTAAAAGAGAGTTTTTTCAATTGAATTGTCAATAATATTTAGCAACTATGAATATTATTTTGTTACGACTAAGTAAGTAGATGTTTACGTAAACACAACAGGATATTTTAACCCGTTTTCATGGAAATATTTAATTGTCGGACGGTAATAAGTAAGCTTGGAGCGCATCCAAATTTGTCGCAACGAAAATAATGAGGCATGGTAATATTGGTCATACAGCGTTGTTTACCCACGGGAATTTAAAAGAAACCTTTATAGTAAGGTAAGAGTATACATTTTTAATGTACTTAGTAAAGCATTGATGGTCAGATTTCAACGGCACCACCGCCACCACTGCTTTCTGCTTTATAACAGCAACTTAGCGCTGTTGTATTCTGGCTTAAAGCCTTTGATGGAGAACAAAATACGAGCGAGATATTGTAACGTATCTGTAATCGTTTTAAGCTAACGCGTAGGTCCTATCAATTAACATGATATCCATGGGCGTCAGTTGCCATCTACCATTAGATGGACTGAATGGATGGATGGCTTGTTAAGTAGATACTGCAGTACTTAGATTTTTAAAAGAAGGAAAAGGTGGTGGAAAAAGGTTGCATCAAATCGTTTTATCCAACAAAAGATGATATTGATTATATTTACCGAATGCATATTTAAGAAAGAAAGAAAGAAAGAAATATACTTTATTCGCGAAAAAAAACTTTTACACTATTTACTGTACACACATTTGCCAGAAATTAGCCCTTGGCGTTGCTGCACTTACCTTTACATAAAGAATCCAGATTTTCGTTTGCGGTGGAGCTTGACTAGCAATAGAAGTCCAACAAAGAATTTGATGGCGAAAAAAGAGTATTCCGTTATGCTAAGGCAATACTCTCCAAGCCTACCCCAGATGCTAGAATAGACCCAGCTATGGGACATAAAAAGGGTGATGTGATTTTTGTTACATCACAGCTCAGATAAATAAAGTAGGTAGATCTATCATTCCTAACAAAAAAAATGACGCCATTTTTTACTACGCCATGGTCGGGCTATAAAAGTGATTATGTGAGGGTAAATATACAAAGGTGCTGACATGAAACCACGCTAGTTTTTGTGTAAGTGTGTGCGTATAAATACATGAAAGTAGCGTGTTTTTTTTTGCTTCACTCAAATACAAGGCGGTGCGTAATCTACCTATTTAATTTATCTGAGCATCACAGATAGTATACAATTAATCGAAGAGGTATTTCAATCGTGCCATCACGGGTTATCGGGTCAATTCATCCACGCTATCTAGACATAATTTAATTAAGCCTTGCACGTGTTTGTCATCGAAAGCGGCATTGTTGCACGGCTTGCATTGTTCCCAATACCTGTACAAGTGTATATGCGTATGCTTCACACCGTATGAGCACACATCACACACATGTGTTTGATATTGAGAAGTAGTCGAAATTTATCATTGTGTAGAAGCGAAAATATTCACTTCTAAAGCTAGAAGTTTGGACAAACGTTCATTTCGTCCATTTTATGATGAAGCTACTAAGATTTGATGATTAAGTGGTTAAATATTTATATACCAGAGTATGCGTACGAAGTCGCAGGCAATAGATAGTAGTCATAATGATCAAGTCAAATGATCAAGACCAGTTAAAATATGGTTATAATCTCTCTTACGTTTAATATACTAATGACTTCTTTTCCTTTACAACAAAGATAAACGGAAAACGTAAATTCCTGGGTTTTATTTTCTGGTTATTATTTTCTTGCCTACCTGTCTGCATTAAATGAATTAAAATTTGGACTAATTATGAAAACGACCTTAGTAATTATGAGAGTAATTCGACGCAAAAATTAACAATATAGAGTTTTACAGCAATTACGCAACTAAATAACATTGAATTTAAAAATTTAACCATATACCTAGCGATTATTCGTAATTACACTATGGGATCTTAAAAGGTCTAATTCATTGTGTTACCTCAATCCATCCATCAGACTTATGGATTTTATTTTATATGATCGAAGTAGCTTCAGACCAGAACACAGGAGTCTAACTACGATTCTACCATCTTTGATATCTCATAACCAGTGGACGTAGGCCTCTCCTAATGAGGCTTTTTCCATTAGTCTGCCTAACACGCATGGCAGACACGTGTTAGGCAGTGACTGCAGCAGGTGTTGACGAAAAACAATAAGTCGCTGCTACCCATTTCCTAGATTTGGTCCCTTAGTCGCCTCCTACTACATCCACACGAAGAAGGACGGTGGTGCTACTCTAAATAAACTCCGTATTGTACATTTTAAATTATTTCTCACTGTCATCATATGAATTCGTATTTGGGTACTTGTTGGACCCATTTTTTTGCCGAGACACTTCTAGAACCAGATAATTAAATCCCAATAATTTAAAAGCAAATTAGGGCAAACGGCAAAGGCATTAGGTGTGCCGCGCTAACCGCTAATGATGATAAATGGTTCCCGTGAATCATTGGTGGGAATTAATGATCTTTTGTCATGATTTACTTTGTTTTGATTGATACAGTGGAAAGCGTGGAAGACTGGAAAGTCTTCGACGCTTTATTAGGGAAAATGTATTGTCCGATTTGTCAGCTAGAACACGTTTTTATAAAAGATTAATGCATTAAAGATGACCAGAGAGAGATGGCAGAGCAGTCGCGGATATCGTGTAATACCTATGGGTCTGATATTTACTAGGTCTCTTTGTAAGGTTTTTTTAACGAAAATGCAATTAAAAAAATTTTGTCTGTCTGTTTGGCTGAGCTAATCTTCTAAACGGTTGGACCGATTTTGACGGGACTTTCACTGGAAGATAGCTGAAGGTCTAAGGCGTAACATAGGCTACTTTAATTTTTGAAAAATCCATTAGCGCGCGCTCCACGCGCATGCGCGCGCCGTCGCGGGAGAGCGGGATGACATTTATGTTTAAATATGTATTCTTTTTTACTTTTTAAACGCGGGTGAAACCTCGGGGTTCAGCTAGTCTATTTTAAATTTCTTATGTGCTACAGTGGTATCTTGCGATCAGATGGACTCACAAAACAGTGAGTGTTTTTACTGTTTCAGGGTGGATTACATGTTCGTTTGAATTATTATAAAAAGTACATAGCTGAATCACTGAACAATCTCTATTAGATCTCCAATGAAACCGACCCTAGTAGTTTAACGAGCATGTAAAACCTTTCTACTGTAAACTGACCACCGAGCTGCTTATCAAGTGTGCATAATCGAGAGATATAGGTCACAAGTTAACACTAGATTTATTTTGTACCTACCTACCTTGATTGACGTTTTTATATGATCGAAGCAAACGAGCAGTCTTCCTGATGGTAAGTGGCCACTGCCGCCCACGGATATTTATTATCCACCCCAGATAAGATCACAGTCTTACCCGATTCGGCCACAGATGCGTTGAACACAGCAACGCTGAACACTGCTGTTATAAGGAAATAGGTGTGGCGGTGGTGCCGCCGGAATCAAACCACAAAGGGCTCTACCACCTTTTTTTAGGTCTTTATTATGTTACGAAATTGTTTTATTGGTTTTTGGTAAATGTGGATATTATAATAAGACCTATGCTAGCGGTTCTCATACTTTTTTAGTGGTGGACCCCATCGAGCAGCCAAAGTTTTAACGGAAACCAAACAAAAGCCAAAATTTTAAAGGTCACTCGGCGTGTATTTTATTTCATTTAATAATGAGAAAAAATAAACCTCTTTTCTACACTCTGTTCTCTTCACCTTTCGATTCACACCTCTAGTATTCTCGCAGAGCCCTCACAAAGTCCCCGCGGAGCCCCAGGGGTCCGCGGAGCACACTTTGGTAATGGCTGACCTATGCTTATAATTTGGCAAACTATACTGATTTGACACCCACTGTAGATAGTAAAACCTTCTGGACCTATAAGCACCACAGAGTTAACAATTTTGTCTTATAAATAACGGCAGTGTAGCGCATATATTCTCGTTCAAAAGGGATGTTTAGAGAGAAAACTTACGGTAGCACATAATTTATGATTACTTCTAGTTAATTTTCAAACAGAATACGTGCTTTTAGAGTTATTTTTGCGTGAGAACCTGAAAGCAGAGATAAACTACCGAGATGTTCCGCTTCATAAAGAGGTATTAACGACTTGAAGACATTAGTGACGGATTTAATGCTATGAGAAAATACTCGACTCTACAGTTAGAGATTTCGTACGAGAATGTACGTACACATAATTCGAAATGTAACGAATTGTCGCAGTGATATTAATGATAACTTGATGGTACTCAGATATAGGTATATACCAGATGATTACCGCGGTTTCACCCGCATTTAAAAAGTAAAAAGGAATACATATTTTACTGCTCTCCCGCGAGGGGGCCAGCATGCGCGTGGAGCGCGCGGTAACTCTTTTTTAAAAAATTAAAGTAGCCTATGTTACGCCTTAGATCTTTAGCCATTTTCCAGTGAAAGTCCCGTCAAAATCGGTCCAGCCGTTTAGAAGATTACTTCAGCGAAACAGACAGAGACAGACAAAAAAATGCATTTTTAACCGACTTCCCAAAGGAAGAGAGGTTATC
>DWPV01003144.1:0-15746 GCA_018251915.1 Urbanus proteus proteus | reverse complement strand
ATGTAGCACAAAAGTTTTTACATAGTGTTAGAAATTTGACCACAATACAATTATTGTAGAATATTTGTGCGTTTCTTTCTAATACTTATCAAAAGAAACAGTATAATTATGTCGATAAATAATCTAAACAATACAAGACATTGTTTTGTTTTTACTTATTTATATTTTTATAGTTATGAATATTTCACTCCATAGACAAAATTCTACCATAGTATTTATTTTTATATTTTTTATTGATAAACCTAAACACTACACAAACAAAGTACAATGCTAGGCAAATAAAAAGAGAAGAATAATCTTTACTGTTTTCTCTTAGCGTATTAAGATAATAATAATGATGATTATGAATTTGATGAACATGACTGATGATATTCCACTTTTAAACAGTGAGAAGGCAGTGCTGCCAGCGGACGCGGTGTACTCACCGCGGGAGCCACGGACACTGCCAAGCGCGATGCGAGGCAGCGTGGCCGGGGTACGGGACTCGTCGGGGATGTTGGCGGGACACATGGGCCCACCTCAGGGGCACTTGGGCCCAGGGCAGGGGCAGCTGGGCCCGGGGCAGGGGCAGCTGGGCCCAGGGCAGGGGCAGCTGGGCCCGGGGCAGGGGCACATGGGCCCGGGGCACGGGGCGGACGGGGCGCGCTACTCGCCGGGCGCGCTGCAGGTGCGACGCGCCGCGCTCGTGCTGCAGCCGCCCACCACCGTGTGAATGCACAGGTGTGATACGCACTACTAACTGGGATACTAATTTTGTTTTAAGTAACAGATTGTGATTTACTGATGCTTATGGATTTGAATGATTGGATTTATTTGGTGAATGGGAGTCTTTAAGGTACGAAAGAACTCTTTTGCACGACCATACTCGTAACTTTTTCCATCAGATAGCTCGTTAGACGTACCAAATCAAAAATGCAGCAAAAATGAGTATAAAAAATAGTAAAGTTAAGTAATATTAAAAAATAAAAGTAATCATATATGTGAGAGATTTATTTCCTTAGTACAGTAAAAAATATGACATGTTTTGGACTCATACATATTTTTGTGAGATTTGATAAACTACAAAAATCATATGTATAATTATGTTCATCTTATGACAGATGATGAAAACTGAAATATAACAAAAGATATCAAAGAAGAATTATTATGCTGTAACAAACACAAAAAATAAGCTCTTTACGAAATAATAACCTTTCACATAATGAAAATGATGCATTCTTTGTCCGTCTGTCACCATACACGCAAGGCGACGGTTTAATTACACTGAGTGCAACCCCACACCTAAATCAACCGGTTAAGGGATTAACATGTCAATTCAATGTTCTAAGCACCACACCATTCTCTTTATATTATTTCTGTGAATTGTGTTTAATTAAATTAAATTTATGGAATCAAATTATTTTATGTCTTTGTTTGTCATCAAAATCTTTTTCATTTAAATCATTCCTTCATTTTTCTTTTTTTTTCCTTCATATATCTATTATATTAGTTTAAAAGCTATCTCCATAAAAAGAACATGTTATTTTCTAATTACATAAGAAAAAAATCTTATGCTTCTAACTCTTATAAATCTTAAAAATGTATGAAAAATAAAACCATAACAGATTTTTTTATTTGTTTCTAGGCAGCTTTAAAGTCGCTGGAAAGAGAAGCCAAAGAAAATGTATATGCGGTGTTAGATCCCCATGTACAATATGAGTTAACAATAAATAATCACGGAGAACCGCCTAAGTATTTATCGCTCTCTAAGCCCCTGACTCACCAAAGAACGCACGCTTTCGACCCACAAAATATTTCTGCTTACGAACTTAACAACAATAATAATTTTAATGACAATAGATTCTCAACTTTTAAATCTGGGCCACCAAAAATGAGAAGGTCCAATAGAAGTTCTTATAGGAGAAACAATAAGAATCAACAGAACTATGTTTGTAAGACTAATTATGATATAGAATACTCCAGAGATCCATTCTTCGGAATGGCTAGAGATAACCGAAACACTGCCAATAACTACGCACAAAGGGATGAAAGAAATAATAACCGAAGTGGTAAAGCTAACTCCCGAATGTATGAGAAGAACAGTTCTGGTCGAAGAAACAATAATTCAAAAAGAAACGAAGTAAGAGATAATTATGTTAGAAATGATGCTAACAGGTCGCCTAATAGTCGAAACGTCGAAGATAAGATTGTTAATCGGGCAGCGCGAGATAAGGAAAAAGAGCGGTCGTTTGAAGAGTATAAAGTACAAGTAAATAGAGATGAAAGTGGAGTCGAAGAACTGCCTCGCCCGGGAAAAGTTAGAGAAATCGCATCAAGGTTCAACAGAAACAGTGTGGACAACGGACACCCAGTGAGTTTCAAAACAGACAGACCAAAGCCATTGCAAAGTTGTGACCAAGCGTATCTGGACCATATATTCCCTGATGCAGTAGAGATTTAGGTGCGTTGTGATTAGTGCGTATGGACAAATGTAACGTAGATCTCTGTTTAGTGTTATGTATGAACGCGTGTGTGATGTGAATAATTACCGAAAGACTATTGAATAGTAAATGCTCTTTTTGTAATATTTATTATGACTCTACTTTCACGCTGAACTATTGTAAGTCTAGACACTACTTTGATAGTACCCCATGTTAGTTCGCATGAGTTAATCATTTTTCATTATTCTTACCATCGTCACTACTGTTGCTTACATAATCAGCTTTAATAGAATGATGCTGTCACTGCAATCTTCTATTTTAAATTTTGTAATAATTAATCTAGTAACTAGCTTAACAGATACTTTCTCGACATTTAAATAGAATTGTAACTGAACTACCACTGAAATTACTATCTGCTCTGCTATTTTAGGCTCTGATATTAGAAATAGTATAAATTGACGCTTTATGGGGTTAAAGTTCTATTGAAAATAATTTAAAGTGTCACAAGCTAAATTGATAATTTCTAGAAATTTTCTCACTAAGATGTTTTTTGTAATCTATGACTGATATTGATATAAGTGTCCAAAATGCTTTTTATTATCTTCATTAATGTATTATTTGTATATTGTATTATACTCGTATGTTTTATTTTATTGAAGACATTGTACTTAAGAATGAAATTTGCATTTATTACAACATTATACATTCAACTATACATCTTTACTCTATATTTTATCGTTCGTTACTGTTTATTTTCTTTTGTATAGTCTCTATTTCCTACGTTTTGTATTGTTGAATTTTAACAGTATTAAAATTACCTACCATTTACAGGGTGTGTTTTAGTTATTCCCTAAGCAACTTTAGGCTACCGTCATATTTGTTGCAAGCCATTTTTCATTAATTTAATGTTGGTGTAGTTTACTGTAGGATATCGAGGTGACCCTTTATAGCATTTCAGACTTTGCAGTGATGCGTTATTGGTAACCAGAATTAAGAACTTTAAAAGAAATAACAATTATACAATCGATCAACAGTGTTTTTAGAAAATGACTTCGAAAGTGTTATTGACTATTTTAATTTATCAAACGGTAGTGACGCATCAAGAAGTAATTAAAAATGAAACGAAACTGACAATAAGGCAAGAAAACCTGTGTAAATCTGATAAGTGTTTTAGCAAATGCTGTCCACCAGGCTACATATATTTGAGAAAAATATCCAAAAGACACTTTTGTGTACCATCCAACACTACAAATTCTGACGTGATTATGGAAAATATGCAACGGATTTATAATTTGAACCGTGTAACGAATATTGCGTATTTGTCGCATCTTTTTGAAATGCTGATCGGAATAACATGTTTCAAGAAGTACAAAGAATACAGGCCGTGGTTTTTACAATATGTAAGTATATTTATTATTTATTTACATCTTAGGATGACACATCAATAAACCAAAATATTTAGTGACTAAACCGACACCTATCTGTTAAGAAGAAATTGTGAATATCCACTGATTTTGTTCTTTTTTGTAATTATAAATGTTACTGTTTAAATTTATAATGGAACTAACAATGCCAATTAAACATGTAATAAATTGAAATTTTAAATATTAAAATGCAGAAATTTCAGAAATCAGAACAATTTTAATCAATTACAATATGAAGGTACTTAATAAATAACAATACACTAATTTTGCAAGACTTTGACACCCGTTGTTGCTATGAAACTAAACTATATAGCAGTAGAGCTAAGATAGTAGGTATAGATACAAATTGCTCACCGCAATAAAGAACACTCAGAACTCAGGTATTATTGTGACAATGATATAATCAATTCTTTGTAATCAATTAATATTATGAATATTCTACATAAACTTAACATGTTCAATCACTCTGATAAATATAGTTTCTATGCAAATTTCGTTTAATACTATAGTATTTGTTGTATAGTTTCTTTGAAAGAACAGACAGTTCGAACATAATGGTTTCTTAATTGTAAGCTTGCATATTTTTTAGTACATACATATAAGTACATCTTCTAAGTGATCTTCTCAATTTTCCTGTTACTTTTGGAACCATTAATTATGTAAAATAACAGGAAAATGTATTTAGGATTCGTGGAATCTTATACACCGTACAACTCCAAAAGAGTGAGCAACTTTCTTGTAAGTAATTTGTAAATGTATCGGCCTTGAATCTTATTGTAGTAAACAAGATTCTGGACCAAGCACTCGGTGAAATTAAACCGAGAACATGTCGGTAAACTTAGGTAATTGGTAAAACTCGTAGTCCCCTCTAGAGATGTAGTCCGAAACGAACAGACTAAGCAGACTAAAGTCACCGAGATAGCTCTAAAGGTCAGCGAGCTGAAGTGGCAGTGGCTGAAGTCACATGTGTCGAAGAGTCGATAACCGTTGGAGTAAACGGCTCTTAGAGTGGAGACCGCGTCTAGGCAAACGGATTGTGGGACGCCCCCCGCTAGGTGGCGCGTTGAATTGCGTCGGGAGGCAAATGGATGCGAAGAACCGAAGATCGGGCTCAGTGTATCGCTTTGGGAGAGGCCTTTGTTCAGCAGTGGACTATCCATCGTGGAATAGAACGGGCTGAAGAAGTAGTAGTCCCATTTATAGAAATTAACATTTTTATCGTAAAGCATGATAATTATGATACAAATAAATTCAAATTATTTATAGTAGGTAATAAATTAATATTGATGATTAAAATTTAGTATCCTGACCTCATTTTATCTATCCTTTAGTACTTAATCTGTAATTCAACGTAACTTAATTTTCAAATTGGCTTCATACCTTTTATAGTGTCAATGCCTTTAGTAATTAATTAATATAATTATTTGAAAATCCCTCGAGGCTAATTCTTTGGAAACAATATATTACCTTTCATCAGAAACGCTTTGTTATTCGCAAGTAGCCCCACAGGGCTATTTTGTCGTGGGTGTTTCGGCCACAATGACATTGAAACCGTAAAATTAAACAAATCGTAATATAAATATGTATGCCTGGTTTGTACCAAATCAATAAAGTAAGCAATAATAGCCTAGAGGTTAGAAATTCGGCCTGTCAATGTTACGCCTTACCTTTGATTTTTTAAAGTTTTGTGCACCTGCATAGATAATTAATAAATAAATCACTTGCATAAAAGTTCTTAAAAAAGCCGCCGCCGCGATTACGATTCATGCAACTGGGTCGAAATATCAGCAATAAAGAATTAAAAACCGCGTAACGTAAGTACCCGTTACATGTTATAATTTTCTTAAGAAAGTTCTCAAGGGTGTGTGTCAAATGTACCAAACCGCTCTGCCAACGCGGTCAACTATGACCTCACCGGTCTTACGGAAACTCGTGCCCAGCAATGAGACAACATCGTCAATATCGGCACTGTCAATTGGCGTCACGACATCGGGCTATATTATCCCAACTTACAAAAACTCCATCGGTGACCTCACTATGCTGTGCTACATTTTGGGAAGCTCTGATATCTCAAAGGGACCGTGCCAAGTAGAACCCCTGATTTATATGAAGACGGTAACAACAAACGTTTGTGGTAACAACTTATAATAGTCCGACGGAATACATGGACGTCCATGAGGCGGCAATGACCACTATAAGGCAGGTCTTATACTGCATCATTTACATAAGATTAATGTAGCAAATACCTAAAAAGTAGCAAGTACAAGTACTTTAAATGGAGAGAAGATCCAATTTTTTTCTAATCTTGAGCAAACGCAGTTCAAAGTTGGACTTTAAATAGAAAAATCATGTACTTAACTACCTTTGATACAGTTATTTTTTTGTTAGGAGAGTAGGATCAAACTGCCAGGATCTTTTGTGCATCTTTATATATATAATAAAGCTAAGTGTCCAATGGTTGTATTACATGTAATCTTGTTGATAAGTCTTATAAATAAATAAATAAAATAAATAAATATAATTCTTCTGTGAGTGTGTATGTCACTGAACTTCTCTTAAACGACTGGACCGATTTTGATGAAATTTTTTGTGTGTGTTCAAGGGGATCTGAGAATGGTTTAGATTCACAATTTTGTCCGCTGGACAATGTTTTTTTATTAGTAGTTGTTGATTTTGGAATGTTTTACATAGGATCCGACAGACGGCGCTACCATCGCAGTGTCAAAGTGTCGCAGTGTCGCAGTGTAGACAGGACAACGTCTGTCGGGTCCGCTAGTACCTATATAAAACTTGAAACTCGATTAGTAGATTATGGATTAGTGTAACTCGATTTCACATAAAATTTTGAATGAATCTTTTCTGCACTAAAGGGTCCATTTATTTAAACGGCCTTGAAAGCCCGAATTTATTATTTTGTTAGGATAACGTCACGTTAACAACACATTAATTTCGGTAACACCGTGACCATATGGCGGCGAACTTTATTTATTGCCCAGTTAATTACACACTAATGTACACATAATTAATGGCATTTGTTTGGTATGGAGATTTATTCTACAACATGTGGCAATAGTGGTTTCTTTCCACAATTGACCAAATTGTGTCATACATCTGTGATCGCACATGTTTTCTCGTATGGTTAACGATGAAGGAGCAAGTGTCAATAATAATATTTGTACAAACTTACTGCTTGCTTACTGCCTGTGTTCTAGAGTAGCCTCGTCTCCCTAACTACACTCTCAAACCACGGAAAAGAGGATGAAGAGGTAGTGGCATAGGAGCCGATTAGTATGGAAACCGCTATCGCCAAACAAACACATAGAAATCAGTATCAATCGTATTCTTACCACCAAGGAACCTGCATTTAATGGGTTCTCTGTTGTCAATAATGAATGAGGCACGTTAACGAAGTTTAACAATAAAATTGCAATCCGCAAAACAAAATTTACGTGAATCAATGACTGGCAAGCACTGACGTTAAGTATGTTAAGCTGATCATACTAGTAGTCGCCTCAATTCGCCCACGTGCAACTTCCTATTGTCTCTTCTTTCATGCTTCAAACAGAATACAGGAGCTTTCACTATTGTTACTAGGCAGAAAGCTGGACGCGCATCGGTCCATGGTTCAGTTTTCACCCTCATTTTTACCGCAACGTGAAAAATGTGGAATGAGTTATGTCATGGGACTCTAACAAAAAGATGCTAAATGAGTTCTCTTCCAAAGCCAAACTTTCAAGTAACGTTGCATTCTTATTCATAGTTAATTGAGTCATTTAACAATCGATAGTAAAGGTTACGAAATACCTAAGCATAAATACGAGAGGGTAAAACCGCGTGCGGAAGTATCTAACGAGAATAGTGACTTGCGTGGAATAATGAAACCAACTCTGTTTCAATCTATCTAACCAATGATTAATAATTATGCAAAATTGCTAATTTATTCAATGCGGATATCCACTGATAGATAACTTTTATATTACCTACACTAACTGATCCCGGCGGTGTTACCCGCGTTTAAAAGTAAAAAGGAATACATATTTTAATATAACTGAAATCCCGCTCTTCCTGCGAGGGGGCCCGCTGGCTTACGCTGATGCATTTTTTTTTTCAAATATTAAAGTAACCTATGTTACGCCTTGAGCGTGAAAGCCCCGTCAAAATCGGTTCAGCCGTTTAGAACATTACTTCAGCCAAACAGACAGACAGACAGACAAAAAATTGCATTTTTTTATAGGTATCGTGTATACTTTCATATGCATTGAGTAAGGAATTGTTATTTTGAAATCACAAACAGACACTTAAATTTTGTTTATTTGTATAGATTACAATATAATGGAACTCAATTTTCTTATCTATATTTAGATAGATATGTCGCAGCTTACTAGCTGGTTTAGCCGTTTAACTAACAGCCTAGACTCTTCACTAAAAGGTGCTGTTTAACTAGTTTCCTGCATTATATTCTTCTATCGCTGAATAAATTAATTAACTGGCTTTATTTGATGCTTAGACCGTTCATGCAATAAGATGGTCATGTGGAAAAAAAGCCTAGCCTATAACATTTATATAAAATTCAATGTTCTCACAATTTGAAGTCACTCTAAAGGTATGAGACGAAGTATTAAATTCGCTCTCCTGCAACCTGCAATCTCAATGCATACAAACGAGTGTTTAATCACACGTAACTATCGTGATTTGCTAATTAATAGTTATTAGATTCACGCAACAATCTCGTATTTTGACTAGAACCTAAGACCTAATCTAACTAATAATTTACGGAGATTTTAATACCAGTTAGTCTGCGGAATTGAAAACCATCTGACATTTGGGTTAGCCACTAAATTATTACTACTGATCTTACCACATCACGTTTGAAGAAACTTTAACACAGCAATGTTCCTCACTGCTTTTATTAGACAGAACTAGGCGGTAGTGCTGGAGTCGAACCACAAACAGTTCTACCACCTTCTGGAAGAGTAATGAAATTATACCTATGGATGTCCATTACGAGATTAAGACGGCATAAAATCGATGTATTGAAGAAACGCATTAAAAACCGCCGTGGCGTTACCAGTTGGCCATCAATGATCAGTTGCGTTAAAACGTGCGTTGCGTTAAAACTAGATTATAACAACCACGCGATGCATTAATTCGTCAAATATGTTTACTATTTTGCTAACGCCTTTATTGTTTCTAAATATAAATGCTCAGCGTTGTAAGGATGGATTGAGTTATGAATTGAAAGATGCGGCAAAGTTTAGTGATGGGACCATATTGCACCGCGGGATTCATTTCTCTCCACGGTACGTCTATTCCAAGAACGTCACCGGAGAAATTGAGACGTTTGGTTGTGTGTGTGATATAAAACGCTGTTTTTCGAAGTGTTGTGAATATGGTCACGTTTTGTACAATCGAACATGCAGACGTATGCCGGAATTTGACGAAATCGCAAAATTTGGAGTGGAGTTGAACTATATTAATGAGTACAGACGGACCATAAAACTTCAATTACCAGATGTCTACGTTATCTTCGGCATCCCTTGTGAACATAGATACCGTGAAAAAGCCAATAAGTACTTGCAAGAGGTAAGTAAGAGTTTTTTATGAAGATTTATCGCGAACTCAAACAATCTGTTATGAAAATTCTTTGTCCTTCAGCTCTGCATAATCTCTGATAATTTTAAAACAGATTGTACAAACTCTTATTAAAAATAATGTATTCATTGCCTCAAGGATTTACAGAATCCATTTAATATGCGCAATACTATAACCTTATCAATATCCTTATTCCATAATTTAGTTAGTAATTATCTGAAAGGAAAACTGTTTACAAAAACAATTCCAATATCTCGATAATTCTCAGACACAACGTTACCGCAAATGTAAGTTTCTAGTTATATGTCTGGGTATTAAATATGTAATTAAAATATTATTACTCTGCGTATACGCTTGAATTTGTGTATAAGATCCAAATCCAAATCCTTAAATGTATATATAAGTCGCAAAGATCCACTAATATTAATTTTTATGCTTTGATATTGCTTACCTTACATTATGTAATTCATATTCATGACGTTAAAACTATTAACTCATCATCAGATGTAGATAAAATTGTCAGAAAACCTACTGCCCCTTCATAATATAATATGTATTTCCATTCTTTGAATAGATAGGTACTTATATAAATATTAAATATTAATCAATGGATAATAGTAAAGATATGTTATTTAATGAAAACCAGTTTATATAGTCATATACCATACTCATTAATAAGATATTATCACATCAATCAGTCACTTATACATAATAGGAATAGAAATATTGCAAAAAATGGGGTATAACCGCTTTACATTTAGAATAGTTACTGGAACCAATATCCTATAAAAATATCATACAGGATCAAGGAAAGCCGCAAGAAAAATCTTATAAATCGCTGAATGTGTTAGTAATGCGTTATTCGCACATGATTCAATCAGCCTCAGTCACGATGTTTATTTACAAGAGACCGGTAAATAGTCTATCTTAAATATCGTGTCCGTATACATATTGTGCTCGCAACCGAAAATAATTTAATTCAGCTTTCGATGAAAATTAAAGTGGTGCGTGTGATAAATTATAATAGTAATAAGTGGGATCGGTACGCACTTGTTAAAATTAGGGACAGACCGTATTCAAAACAGTCAGACGAAACTTATCGGTCACGCAAAAACGTCGCGCGGGATTCTAAAAAAATATTTCGCGTCACGTCACTAAAAATTCGTCTATAAAAAATGTTCGCGCTTGTGTTTATGGTTTTGTTATTATCGATTATTATAAATGGCCAGCCTTGCAAAGATGATGCAAGCATTGAACTGAAAGATGCGAAAGTGTCAAGCAATGGAACCCTATTGTACGATGGGATTATTTTCCCTCCAAAATACTTGTACTCGAAGAATATTAGCGGCGAAATTAAAACGTTTGGATGTGTTTGTGAAATTAAAAAATGTTTGAGGAAGTGTTGTGAGTTAGGTTACGTTTTTCATAATAGAACATGTACAAAAATGCCTAGTTTTGATAAAATTGGTAATGACGGAGTGAAGTTGCATTACAGGAATCAGTATATAAGCACTGCTCGTCTACAATCGTCAGCTTACGCTGTAATGTACGGCAGACCTAAGTGCCCTATGTACCGTGAAATTTCTTGGTATGTACAACAGGTGAGGCGGTCCTTTATTTTATTATTTACGTTCTTAACTTCTTGATGACAGATAAAAAGATGTCATTTTTTTCTTCGTGAATTCATTGCATCATAATAAGTGATATTCTATCGGGGAGGCTGACATTTCCCATAAACTTCATGAGTTATGGGGTCTGCCGGTAAGTTCACGTCAATATTCCAGAAATTACGAAAGATCCAACGGTTACGTTAAGGAGGGGTGCGCACAGAGATACACACACAAACACATAAAAAAACAAACACACCCAAAGCCACATTGTTTTTGCGGATCAGCTACGTGTTCCTCAACGATACGGATTTTTTTTTCGATTAACGATTGATTGATTACGATTTTATTACACATATATTTGAGTCCTCATAATATGTCGTCTTTTACAAATCTATTGAAATGAGATTAGGGTGTCCCTAGTATCTTATCTAGTCGATCTAGTAACAATAAATATGCTTTAAACGCGATCGAAGCGGCGATTGAAGCAATCCCGTAGTTACCAGCCTCCTATTTAACATATTGGGACACCAGACTTGTATCTCGCCTCTAAACTACTGTTAGCAGATACTTTTCACACTCTTACGGAAAGATTTATACTATTAAGGTAATTTGCTACTAGGACAAAAAAATTGTACGAGAATGTAACAAAACATTCAACAGTTTTAAATGGAGTCGGTAACGTAACTTGACTGTAATGGAAATAATGTATTTAATTGAATAATTTATTATGTTTTAGCGACATCTTATGTGTATTCAACATTGATATATGTACATAGATGTCTGTGGTATTAAGAAGGTATCTATTTCTTAAAACTCTATCTTAAATAATTCCATTACGCATCGATATAAATATGTATAGTACAGCAGTAAATACCGACAATATATTGTAATGCACAGTAAATAAACTCATTTCATTATTTATTAATTTTAATTTATTTATTATACCTATACGTAGGTTCGTACGTACATACGATCAGTCTTGACGTCACCCACGGGATATCCCCTGAAATTAGGGTTTTTTGGATTTTGTCAATTACTTTACTGTTTTTACTGCCACCTAAACTGTATTTATTTTAGATATAAATTATTATTATTATTTAAAAAAATCGTCTGGCATGCGTGTTGGCGACACGCAATCACATAGGTATAGGAAGATACCACTGCTCAACTCCTGGATTTGTTTCTTAGCCACCAAGCAAGGACATTATAAAAACTGACAAAAATAATGTTATTCCGTATTTCAAAAAAATCTGCATGCGAATCGACTCTATATATTTCGTAATTCCCGAAATTCACCACCCCCGAAAACTTGAAACTGATGGGCGAATACCAAGATTTTAATTTCATAGAATAGGTTATCTCATTGAGAAACATCTCACAGTTGTTTTAAAGTTAATTATAATATACTCGGAATATATTCGTCACCAAGGTCAGATTGACAGAATCGGTCGACGTCCCTCTAAAAATAACTAATAAAATTCAAGTAACGTCTGATATGCTGTAATAAAATGCAATAGTCTTTTTTATTATAGGAATTCTTAAAACGTGTTTTATTTTGATGGACTTTTGATAGCAATGAATGCAGTCTACTTGACTTTTATAGCAAAATCCTACTTAACTCACGCAATAAGTACCTTATACACGCGGTCACAAACATTCCAACATAGTTTCGTGGATTTGGTGCAATTTTTGTTTGTTCTCCCTTTTTATTTATTGCACCTACATTTTGTTGTCCCTAATTAATTATTTATTTTAAATAAGGTTCCACTAGGTTTAATTTGATATTCATATTGCTTTATTACTAAAACTAATTCTAAAAATCTAAATTTGTTTTTCAATTTTCTTGGCGTAACATAATCTTATGTTTTAGTTCTCGCAAACATTTAATGCCTAGGGCTATAAGATAGAAGTGTGTCAGTAATGCTTGAAGGAAAACAAAATTGAAACAACATCTTGCAAAGTATCGGGTTTTCGTCTTAGATTGGATTCATTTTATATTTTTGTTCTCGTGAAGACTTAATGCCTAGACATATTTCTATATTTTCACTTCTATATTTTATGGCCTTAGGGTCATAAAATATATAAATTCATCAGTGATGCTTGAACGAAAACAAAATAACACAACATGCAAAGTATCATAAAAATGAATGGATATAGTAGTAATACGTAAATAGAAAGGTCCGGTATTATAATCTTCATGATCAGTTTTCGGAAGGAGATCCGCCAACAACCGAAGCATAAAATTCATATAGATATTATGTATTACATTTTATAAAAGTAGCATTTGATGACAAGAAGCTACTGTAGTCAATTGACAGTCAATAGTGTAGAAAGCGTTTTTTTAAGTCCTGTTTGAGGTCTGTTAAAGATTTATTTATTTATTACACACAAACACAACTATCATCACAGGTTTCCCCCAATACGCTAGATTGTTCACACAAACATAGTACATACATATAAATAAAAATAAAAATTACATATATTACAATACATATAACGAGACTTCTGTGAATTCATTCAGAAAACAGGTAAACATCCCTTACCACACCCTTCCAATGCCAAAAAGTAGAATAGAGATTAAATCTGCTGTTATGGGGCAAAATAAAGTGACGACGACGCTGCGGCGTTGATGGCAAATCACAAAATGTTGTAGCTACTTTAATACATATAGTTAAATGCTTTATCTCTAAGGACTAATTGATTTTAGGATTGTGTGACATAAAAAGTCGCAATTATATTTTCAATGGAAAATATATGCAAAACAGGAGCCGGATAAAAACAATATTTATCGTAACAGGATGAGATAATATTATGTGGGCGTAATTCTAAGGTCAAAAAGTATGTACAAATTGTTACAAAATAATTAATACAAATAAATAAAATTGAAGTGTCTGTTTATGATTTGGAAATAACAATTTTTACTCAATGCATATGAAAGCATACCTATAACGAAAATGCAATTCAAAAAAAATTGTCAGTCTGTCTGTCTGTTTTGCTGAGCTAATCTTTTAAACCGCTAAACCGATTTTGACGAGACTTTCACTGGAAGGTAGCTCAAGGTCTAAGGCGTAACGTAGGCTACTTTAATTTTCGAAAAATCCATTAGCGCTCGCTCCACGCACATGCCCGCGCCGTCGCGGGAGAGCGGGATGACATTTATGTTTAAATATGTATTCTTTATTACTATTTAAACGCGGGTGAAACCGCGGGGTTCAGCTAGTATATCATATGCGACTAATTTTAAAGGTGGGAGAACCTTTGTGGTTCGACTCCGGCGGCACCACCACACGATATGCCGCATGCCATATAACAGCGGTGTGCTAACCAAACCAAATAAACCAAAAACCCTAATTAAGACACATCAATGTCCAGTATTATTTCAAAAGGTTGATGGATGGATATAAGTCTAAACTGTAGTGATATAAGCAGGTGCGTTGGTTATAAGTGTGTGGTAGGATTAAAAGACAAATATCATCGTTCTAAGTTCTGAAATGTAGTTAGATCAATGTTCGACCTCAAACAGGATTCCAGTCCTATTTAGGATAGATTTTATACATGTCCATTGATGGCAGTGCCCTCATTACATCTATTGGCTACATTCTCGTGTATCTAGTAGTTCCATTTCGTAAAAAAATCTTAACTAAAAAAACTAAATAAAAAAATCCAAGTTCCTACTGATTGGTTGACTAATACACAAAGTCTAAATAGTGAGTTGCATGTTTTAGTACAACTATATCCTTAATATGAGTTTGTTACGTTTTCTCGATACCATCTCGGTTTACGTTTACGCCAGTTTTTCCATAGTAAAATTGTAGTACCTGAACGGTCCGCTAGGAGCGTTGCATGTAGATGTATGGACCCAAACGTAAATGAGGAAGTTTTCACTAAATGTAATAAACTCGTAATGGGGGTACTGATGATAGCATAATTAGCGTTATTACCGTCCATATAACTACTTAAAGTAATACAGGAATCTTACCTGAACCTGATGCATTATTGCCTGCGATGACAAAGTTGGAACGAAGATAGAAATAGAACAATCAGAGTCGGTCGGCTCTTCCTATTATTTCACACGAAGCGCATTCAACCATTCTTAATGACAAAACAAATGCACATTTAAAAATAAACCTTAATACAATTACTCAAAAAACTGTTTCCAACGTGATAATAATCTGCTCTCCTCTCTAAGCCGGTTTGTGTGAACGGACCCTTACTGCACGTCGTCAGCAGATCACAGCAAATTCCGTTATAATTTGCAACCAATTGAGTGATCATAGGTAGGTAGGTATACCATCTTATATGTTTTTAACGCTCAAAAGCTTGTAGTGCCAAGTGGATGACGCTTTAAGCAAAACATTTAATGTTTTGTGTTCCTCGGCTAAGACGGGCAAAATTACGGTTGTATTATTATCATGGAACCAGGAAATAAGATTAATTGCGCGTAGTCACTTTTACGTTTATTGGATCAACTACTTGCTAGCTATAAAATTGTCATTTAGTCTTGTTAGCGAATTTTTACTACGTAGATACTTCATACTTCATCAAAAGAATAACATCTATCATCAATCTATTAGGTACAAAAAATTATCTTTTCAATATAAAAAAACAAGAATGATTTTATTTTGATATAAATAAAACCTTGTTTGTTGAAACATCTTAAACAAATAGCTGCTATTAAACGAGTATAAAAACCTTGACTG
>DWPV01003143.1:0-15749 GCA_018251915.1 Urbanus proteus proteus | reverse complement strand
ATTTATTAAAATACGGAAGTAGCAAACGAGCAAGCTGTCCACCTGATGGTAAGTCACCACTGGCCACTGCCACCCATGGACATTTGTAATCAAGCCCTGATAAGACCAGATTTTACCTAAGGTTGACCACAAATGAATTGCTACCCCTGAAGACTAAGTTGGTTGCTTACACTGCTGTTATAAGGTAGAAATAGGTGTGGCAGTTGTGCCGCTGAAGTTGAACCACAAGGAGTTCTACTATCTTTGTATTTTTGCTCCTTAGTCGCCTTCTACGGTATCCACGGGAAGAGAGAGAATTTATACCGGTACCACACAGTCATCTATAATTAAATAATAGACTTCAGAGAGCACTGGGAGCCGTCTGTTAGGGCAGAAATTGCAATATTGACATCAAATGGAAAACTCCAAGAAGCAGGAAATTCAAGATAGATCAGACACTTAAACTTATAAGTACCTAAAAAGGTACCTACTTCAGGCACAGGGAACTTACTAGTAAGTAGTAAGTAGGCACCTACTAAGTATCATACATAAGTAGGTAAATAAGGTGACAAGTGACAATACATTTGGAGTGCATTGGTGTTTTTATCGTACAATTAGGTACATATCTAAATATTTTAAACCTTAAAGTTAAAACTTACATAATTATTCCACAAAGAAAAGATATTTCACATAAAAACCTAGACAGGCATTTTAATGCGTTGATGACTCTACACTTTGGAAATGTGTAATAATAACTTAAGTTAATTAATACCTATGCACATGCAATTATTACACACATGGAATTAATTGTGGAACGGAAGTTTGAAGCGGACGAGGATTCATTTGTTTCCTCCTTATCAAACAAATTAATTAGAAGTAGATTCAATTACAGGATATGGTAGGTGCTTCGGATTACTTACATACAGAAAGACTAATGCTTAGGTATGTGGTATGTAGATGTAAGTAATGTAAGATTAATTAATATTAGAGTGATTGATTAAATAACGAAATTTATATTATGCCTACTTATTTATAAAGCTTTACTTTTATTGATAATACTCATTATTTATTTGCCGGTTATGGACACAAACAAACAACCATAAATAACGTTAAATTAATGATTATAAAACAAAAAATTAACTGACCTGTTTCCCAATAATAATCCAGATAGTTGCTAGCTATACGAACGTGAAACACAAGAAAATCAAGTTTTTAAACACAGATAAAATGAACACTTCACTCAATGTAAAAAGAAAAATCAGTATGCTCATGAAACTACAGTGGTTTTCGGTATCACAGTGATTCGCGCATCGTTATAAGGTTGTGATTTCACAGGCGCGTTCGATTCGCGGCCGTTTCGATAGCAACATCGGTTTTTCGGGCGAATAGTCACGCGATGATTTTTTCTCGTAAAGTAGAAAGAGTTCGCGACGTGTGGCCACCGTCTCCGCTGAGGTGCTCAGCATGACTGCGGGCTCCCGCGACGCCGCCCCTCGCCATAGCCGACATACTGCTTCTTAGAAAATATTTTGTGAACGAGCCGGGACCGAAGACGCGAACGCAGCCCTACATGCCGAGAGAAGGGCGGGACGCCGCAAACTTTTTCACCCAATGATACCCACCGCGCGAGCGAACAGATTTAATATACCCATCTCGCTCTCGCCCGTGAAGCTCGCTTAGAATTAGATAGAGACTAGAGTAGAACTTAATAATGCACAAAGAAGAAAATTTCTTTGTGTTGGTGTCATAAAATGTTCGCTTTATCAGATTTACGTTGAAAGCTCGCCGTTGGCTTACGAGGGCGCTTTATCTAGTTTTCTTTTTCCGCGTTACCCACGGGGATCGTGTGCGATAAGGACAGAGAATCCCGGGAAATGTTTGAACTAATGTGTTTTCCTGTGGGAAGGATAACACATGTTGTCGCTTTTAATTTAATACGCGTCACGCTGTGTCCGCGTGTAGCGCTTACGATATATGGTTTGTAGTTCTACATTTTCTTTAGCAGTTTATTAGCTGATAAACTTATTAGAAATTATTTTTGGAGAATAATGTTTTAATAAATTTAAAATTTAATTACGTTTACGAAGTTGAGTATTAAATAATTATAGATGTTTTTGTTCTACTTCTTTTTTCAGGCGTACATATTTTTAGTTTTTTGAGTTTTATCTATGTTAATCGAAAAATGTTCGTAAGTAATTAGTCTGGTTTACTTATAAGAAAAAAACTTGATAAAATAATTCTTATTAGAATATTATCTATAGGTACATTATAATTGAACTTATTGAAATACAAATCATCGCATGAAATATTTGAATTAGGTAAAGTGCTTTAGTAAACACAATCATTTCGTAATTCATAAAAAAATCGTAGTGTCCTTGAAAATTACACTGAATTAATTTATAATAATGATTAAAGTAGACTTTGACCCTAATGATTTGTTTATAGTAATGTATTCTTTCAATTAACATTCTAGTTATAGATACCTCCTGCCCTTAGACGCCAAAAGGAATTAATGTAATTAATTTGACATTCCAACTAAAAGTACTTGTCTCACCCTTGAATGTGTTAGGTAGGTAGGTACCTCAAATTTATTTGGTAGCAATAGTATTTGGTAATACTAGCTTATCCCCGCAGTTTTACCCGTGTTGAAAAGTATAATACATATCTAAGGATAATAACATAAAACAAAATGAAAGTAGCCTATGTTAGTCTTAGACCTTCAGCTATCTTCCAGTGAAAGCGCCGTCAAAATAGGTCCAGCCGTTTAGAAGATTACCTCAGCACAGACTTGCATAAATTGCATTTTCGATATAGGTATCGTGTATACTTTCATAAGTATTAAGTAATAAAATGTTATTTTGAAATCACACACAGACACTTTAAATTTATTTATTTGTATGGATTATAAATACATAATACCAATGGTGACTGTGGCGGAGCGGTCACCATACTGGTCTGACACGGAGTGGATTCCAGATTCGATCTCCGGTCAGACAAGTATTTATTTAAATGAATTAAGTGTTTGTGTCCTTATTCGTCTTTTTATGCATCTATAGCACCCGCAGAAAAGGAATACAGGAAAAAATAGTACCGAGCTGTGAGTACAACTGGTATCGTAAATAGGAAAAATCCTAAGTTGTTAACTTACAGTTAGGTTTTTGTAGAAAAAACATAACAGATAACTTTAGGTTGTATAAGAAAAGTTGACATAAAATTCTAAGGAAAAATATATGTCACCACAAAAAAATTTTAAGTTATGATTACACAACTCTTACATCGAATAATTATACTTTTTGATACTGAGAGTATGTTGTACTGGGTATACAGCACTATAATGAGACATACAGAAACCTATTTCGCCCATCGTTTACCCGTTGTTTGTTAAACAAGTCCGTTAAAGTTAGTAAAAACTCGTATTCCACGTGTGTTGTTCGGCACGCCTTCTGTGGCGGCGGCGTGATTGGCCGGCGAGGAGGCTTTCATCGCGGGGCGGGCGCACGCTCCCGCGCACTTCATACAACTTAGAATTAAAACGACTTATAAGTTACTTAATTTATATCAAAAACAGATTTTGAGAAAATATTTCGCGATGACCAAAACTCGAATTATTAATTTAATGCAATGAAAAGGAACTCTACCACCAAAATTATTTATACGTCTATAGAAGACTTTTTTAAAGATACTTTTTAAGTGAGCTTTAAGTCTGTTTATCACATTGGCTGTTTTAGAACTAAATTGACCTTTTTTATCAGTTACGCGGAGGAACTCTTGATTAATTTAATATATTTTTAGCCGTACCTTCATGCATCGGTTTTTGCCACACTGGTAACGTGATCGGATTGTTGTTTAGTTTTTTTACCTTTACAAATTGATTTTATTGTTTCCTTTGTACTGAACCTGTTTGCTGCTAATCTTATTGGTCGCCTCATTCTTAAGAATTAAAGGTGCATTGTTTGTTTCTTTGATTTATATTTTGAAATTATAGTAAAAAAATGTATTTGGTTGACAAAGATTTTTAAAACATTTAATACAAAGAAATATCAGCAGAATGTCTTCCATTATTAAAATAAGATATTACTAAGTTAATTTACACATTTATGTAAGAACATATAAATTTAGACAACAAAAGCGTTATAATGTAAAAAAACATAGAGGATATAGGTAAACTTTGCAAATTAAACAAGAGCTTTTAAAAAAATTCCATAGTCACTTATTTTAAATTTGCAGTACACAAATAATTTCTACCTATCTAGAACATAAAACAAACTGCAAAAATGACTTAAATATAAGCGACAACAAATTGTTCTAATCTTGTATACTGAATCAATTTTAACCGTTCCTAAAACATACCATTCGTAAACAACACACCAATGTCGCTACATGAATTTATTACATTAAATTAAATAACGTTATTATTTATCTGAATGTTTTTCGGGAGTGAGCCCAAGCTACAAATTACGTCGGACAATGCCTCTACGGGACATCGGCGTTATTAAGCGAGCCCACCAGATGGCGCGAACCCTTACGATTGCACAAACAATAGACACTACAAAGTGTAATTCGCTCAAATTACACCACTTTATTATTTTTGCATTAAACGAATTTTGTAATGCCAGGTAATATAATGCGAAAGCATTATGTATTTTAATAACAACGCCGGAATTAAATAAATATGGAATGTGTTAATATTTTAATGCTGCTAGACAATTTAAAAATAATATGTCTTATTGTATTCATACTTTATGTATTTTTACTTACAACGCTGGGAAATAAAAATAGAATGTTTTATTATTTTTGAAATGTTGTTTCACTATTTTAAAATAGGTAATATTTCCAGTTCAATTTATACCTACTACTTACATGATAATTAATATCAATTATTTATTTACTTACACATTTTACGTTGGTAATCTAAGAGCCCCTTATAACTTCCTCAAACATGTGTAAACTGTATCAAATCTTCCTCAATTAGATTGGCGAAGTGTCCATAACGTTCTAAATTGTAATTACTATTTGCATACATTTTGAGTTCCTCTTTTGTGGCACAAAATCTATTTATTATACCAGCAGCCCATGTCATGTTCTTTCTGCTCTTCAGGAAATAGTTAAGTATAAGTATCCACGTTTCCAGGAGTTACTTGTACCCAGGATTAGCAACGCGTCTGTACGTAATCATTAAATGAGGAGCTTTATACAAAATAAGTGAATATTTTGGCGACAGCAAACACTCTACATAAAAAGAATTACATGCTCATTTGCTTTTTTTTTTCAAAAAATTTGGTAAAATATCTGTTTCTAGCTGTGGTACAGTAAACAGCTGATGACAATTAAGAAATGATCTACATTATGTAATAGCAATTTACTTTTGTAGCTTTTAGACTTCTGTGAGTAAATAGGTACAAACGCTTCCGTGTCATGACTAAAATACGTGATGTGCTAAATCGTTTGCGAAATCTTGCTTACAAGAGATAAATTCACACAAAGCTGTCGCAATCCAGTAAAAACTGCGAATAAAATACTTAACGCAGACACAAAATGAGGAAAATAGCGCTTTTAAGATAACAAAAACTTTAGTAAAAAGCATATCATAAAACTTTACTCGGTACCAAAAGCAAATGATTTTGAAATTCAAAGGAAAAGTGGAGCGCTTGTTCTTTGCATCACTGAACACAATTTTCCGGTTATCACCTGCGATTATTGTTGGATCCAAAATCGTTTATTAATAATCACGCTTTCTGACTTTTAGTTCCATTAAATACAAACGTTTAACCGCTATTACAAATAGACTGAACATAAAATTCAATAAATGATTCCGTTATTGTTCATAAATAGGTAGACTTATTTGTTTAGTATTTTATCCTTTGTCTATGGTTTAGATACTATGTTTAAAATATGATTTTTTTAAATTGATTTCAGAGATAAAGTAATAAAATAAATTTGTTTAGTACAAGTTATCGTAACGTATAATATGTAGGTACCTATATCTATTGATATGATGATGAAAAAAATGTTCTTTTCGGACATACTTTTTTATTTTTGGCAGATGACTATTAATAAGTATTTAGTATCTGTGACATGAAAAATATGGACTAATTAATATGAAGAACACGTTTATATAACCATATAATGTTTCACACATCACATTGTACCTATGTACAACCTATTAGTTGTTTTATAAACTTAAACTAAAAATCAACACTAAATGAGGCGTGTAGACAGTGTCATCGCGTTGATGTCTAATGTACGCATCGTAGACAGCTACGCAAAATGTTTATACATTTGTAAACTTGTGAGTAGTTGTATCGATAATGAAGAAGATTAGTTAAGATTTAAATGTATGTACTAATTAATGTAGTATGCAGTTATTGGAATATCGCTGATATATGTGTGTTTATTTATTTAAAAAACATTATTATGGTGATTGCACTTTGTAGCATCGGAACATCGTTGTTTTTTTTTTAATTTTTACTTAGTTTTTTTTATACTGACATATTTTGACGTGAAATAAAACTAGATAGAAAAAAAACTGTACATGATAGATTATTGTTTCTTTAAATCTAATGCAAAGAAATGACAAAGTAAAGAATTAGGTACATACTTAGCAATCAAAAGACAACGTTTTCTTGCAAAGATGCACATGGCGTAAAAAGCACTTATTAACCACATATTTCTCAGGAGTAGGTATATATCGGTTTAGATCAGTAAATCATTTCTATCCAAGTTAGGCAATGTGTTAATAGCGAGCACATGATATTACATAATGAGGTAGACAATCATCAATCAAGATACGTATACACTATACAATAGAATAGTAACTTATATTGAATTTACATTCTACAAACCTAAAATATTTTGCATTATATTATAAGAATTCATAACCACGTAAACAGGTGTTGAAATGAATCTTTCAATAATTATTCATTTATAACATTAGTATACAGATATTTCTTTTAAGCTTTTCTTAAAGATTATCTTGTCAGATATGCATATTTTAGCATTATGTATAGAGTAATCAATTTTGCAAATTCATGAATAATGAATATATATAAGAAACCCCACTAACCCGTACATTACTCTGGTCACGCGATAATTCGAATCATGGTTATTTCATTATATTGTATACTAGTTGTTACCCGCAGCTTCGCTTGCGCTAATCATTCGCACAAAGAGGCCGTAGGTATCAAAGTAGGTTGAAGGTGTAAAAGTTACTTTTCTATCCCTCGGGAGTAGTATTTTTTTTCGGGATAAAAGGTACTCTATGTCCTTTTCTGGACCCGTTACTATGTGTGTGTAAAATTTCATAACGATCTGTTGAGTAGTTAAAGCGTGAAGGAGTTACAAACAAATAAACGGACTTTCGCATTTATAATAATTAGGATAATTATAGGATACATTGTAATCAGGTACATTGTGGTATGATTAGTTACTTTTTTACAAAATAATTAAAGCATTTGAAGTTTTTCTTAAGTATTAAGTTTTTCTTCGCATATGATTTTAATAATGTAAGTTGATTGGATCATGCATCTTTTGTTCATAAAAGAAAAATTATTTACACTTTAATATCCGTTGTACACAAATATAACGAATAAACAAAAAATGATATGATATAAACAACAAACAATACTTTAATTGGATTATGTTGAATAATAAAATTCTACTTATTACTAAAAACCTTCTTATACTTGGAAAAAACCGTAACTATTTTATGTTTTATTCATTTCGGTTGCAGTATATTCTTAGATAATATTACCTGAAAGATTATCATTATTTTATTAAGAACCCTTATCATTCTACATCTTCATAATTACCATATTAATTGGATCATTTAATTTAATTTAAATTGTAGGTTAGTTATAAAATTAACTTAATAAAAAAACTTCCTGCTACCATTGTTTACGCAAAACAATAAAAAAAATCTTGATCTAACTGGAAGAAATCACTAATGAAAAAAAAGAAAATAACAATTACAAATAATTGTTCCGCATAATTCCACGAGTACAAAGGGCGCTCACCTGTTCACCTTTTGCCCTTTTCTCTTACTGGACACATAATTAATTCGGCTCCGAACCCAGATCCCATGACTATTGATATCTTCCCTATGAAACGCCGACATAATCGGATCTGATCGACTTTTTGCCGCGACGATTCAACTGAAATTAGATTTCGATTCGAAACGTTTTCGTTTTGTATATATGTCTACCTGTATGATTGTGAAGTCGACTACAAATCGATGGCGAGATAATAATAATTAGTCGTAAAGGAGCCCTCTGATTGGTATCGCCGTCACATTCACATATTCTACGCAAATCTCTACAGTGGCTTTTGCTTGTAAAATCATAGTTGCCACTATAGATACACCATGAATTATTAAAAAAAATATACACTATCTATCTATCTATCTATCTATTTGTATACTATTTTGTAATTTAAAAAATTACAATATTGAAAAAATTGAAAAATTAAAATAAAACTTGCAATGGAACTATAATTTTATTATTTTTTTGTGTATAAATAAATAGGATTTTTTAATATGATTAAATTAATTAGAAAGCTGTGAGAAAGTCTAACGAAGAAAAAATGAAGAAAATATCTAATCATAAATATAATTTTGTTCACATAACTCATTGGGCAAGAGTCGTGAAAATCAGAATCCAGTTACAGCATGAAATAGCAAATTTTATTGCGCACAATTTGATAAAAAAATTGCATTCAATCTTTTCATATCCTTGTGTTCAAATTTCACGTCACGAGAAATATTGTTTATTTTTTAGCTTGTTGGTTTTGTCAAGTAAAAAATGGAGGTTAACTTCATACAATTTATATAGTCAATCAAATAATTCGTGATCAAATTCGACTTGTCATTGAATCAAACAATGTAGCTTAGTTACTTTAGAAACCATTAAAATATTAATTATATTGGTTTACTTAATAATTTTAAGAATTACGAAAAAATATATTTGTAGGTAGGTATTATCGGTATGGATAGGTACTCGTCTTTTTGTTTTATGGATGGGTAAGCATATACTCGTATTGATAACGAACTTTAACTAACACATAAGATGAACTGATGATATAAGGTATTTATTTTTATTTACAGGTAAATTACAGCAGAGGAGTTCTAAAGTATGGTTACACACATTTTGTGTTAAGGTATAAAATATTTATCAACGCATCTAAGTTTAAAAAATATGAATAATATATGTACGTACGCTAAAGTGTTGAACACGTTTATAAGGTGGCTAGAACGATTAACGCCATCAACCCATCGCCATGTATGAAGATATTAATGTTTCCTCGTTTAAAAATAGTCGAACACAAATCAAGTTTAATGTAAACATGTAGTTACAAGAACGACAAAGGAAAACTTAGTCACGAAAAGAGCGGTGATGTTTAATTGCATATGCGTACGTAGCACATGCGATCCCCCGTCGGGATATCAAGCGAGCGTACTCAAGAAGCCCAACGTTCGTTCGTACATGATAAGCGATAATTATTTAATATGCCATTTGCTCGAAACCAAATTGAGCAATTTATACACGTCGGCCGGCGCCCGCGCATCAGGCAACGCGAGCGGTGCGTGCGCGCTTTAATAACCTCCTTTTATACGGTTACCGGGTAGAGTGCGCAAGATTTAATGTTATTAACCAATGCTCGTTACTTATTTTTCTTCTGTCGTCTAAAATCAAAGGTAAAACTCAAAGCTACGCCGGTTACATTGAATTCGTAACTTCTGACGCTTGAATAACGCTAAAAGAATCTTACAATCCCCGATTCACAACAAAGATTTACAACAAGAGTACGTTGCAACCCGGACGAGATCGTTTAATTGATCCCGACTCAGTGCGTCAGTGCCTATCAATTTTTTACATGATTTATAAGTCATTATGCGGGTCTATTATTTGGATATTTTAATCAACACGATCGATAGAAGTGTGTAGGCATAAAAGAAGGTAATTAATAATAAGAGATCGACAGAGCACGCCGGTGTTGCCACATGCCGCAACAAAAACCAAATGGAAATGGAACGATTCGAAACGGACTCGGGATATAAAACGATGACTATTGCACCGACTCAGCCCTTTTTGCTCTAAATTCGACTCGTATTTTTGATGATTTGCGGTATCGGTACACAAAAAATGCAACTCATCCGGCCATAAAACTCAGTGAACAGTTTAAATCCGATGTTTATACAAGTGCTTGTATTAATTATTTGAAGTAAGGATATAAAAATGTAATTGAATACTTTACAAGTATTAAGACATTATCATGAAAGGAGGGAAATGTAACATAAATAAATCATTCCAAAGATGAAACATTTGTGCCATAGTGCACAAAGTAATAAATACTATGTGTGTTTAGGTCATTACTATTGTGATAAAAAAACCAGTATAATATTTGCCAGTACAAATTTTGCAACTAATTACGGATTAAGGATTTTTCTTAATTTAAAACTCTTACTCACTCTTCCTATTTATTTATTTTCTCTTGTCTATATGACACTATTTTTATTGGAATTACTTACAAGTTTCATGCTGTAACTGAAATAAAAACAAATATATTTTATCACGTTGCACATAAAATAAGCTTCTTTTAAATAATTTAAGTAAAACATCAGTTAAATAATGTTTGAAAGAAAGACCTACATATCTGACTCTACTCTGTCTCTATTTGTCAGTTGAACACAATTTTACTTAGGAAAACCTGCAAATTCGTTTCACGTTACACACCAACTCACACCAACTGAGTTAATTTCTCTAATTTATGTAGAGCATACATATTTTATGTAACGATCATTTAATCGGTCGGAGAGACCTTTCATGAAGTACTTGGTCGAATACAATAGAAGGTAATTCAACTAGCGAGTAGCGAGCGCGGCCAATCGACCGTCGCTGGCCGCCCACAAAAACATATCAAAGGCACCGCCGCCACGAATCGACGCGACAAATTGCCTCCATTCTCGAAATTGTCCAATCGTTCCAAAACGAACATTGAGAGCCTCACGACAACCTAACCACGACTAATTGAACGCTTAGATACAGACTTAGCTTTCCTATGGGATTCAGCTATTTACCTACTAATAGGTCCGCTTGGAACGCAATTTGACTTGATTGCGAGCTATTGTGTTTATTGTAAGCGGTTCTTTAAGATTTATATACATATTTTTATTTAAAAAAAAACAAGCTGTACAGCATCCAGCTCATGACTCTACGTATACTCATCTGTTTAGAAATAAAACAGAAGATCCTCACTGTCACAGGCTTTATTTATTTAAGCTTTGTGTGTGTATTATATTTGGTCTTCCATAAGAACTTTTGAAAAAAGATACCTAGATTTATATGCACCTAACCTAACGAGAAGGTAGACGGGCCACCCCATGGAGGCCACCCCAAGTAGTCATCGTCGCCTATGGACATTGGCAACACCAGAGATATAGCAAATGTGTCGCTGGCTTTGTAGGAGAGCTCCTTTTTGCACCTATCCTGAAAAACCCCGTGGAATCATAATCATACCTATGTTCAAAGACGTGAAATCTACCGTCTATGAAACTTATTTTATTAATTAATAGAAATAGAACACCAGCGTAGACTGCGTACTCTACCAGTTGACACTACCGCCCGGGGACATGTGTAATTTTCAAAGATAACTGGAATCGTGCATGAGGTTGTTAGATGTGCGTTACTATCACTTATAATTTGTATAAGTGTCCAAAACACAACAGCGTTTAATACGATTATAATGCAGGAATGTTATATAATGTACCTGTATGTATGCGTGGTGCTATTTTTAGGGACAAACTAATAACTATTTTTACCCACCAATTTTAAATTAGCACACTTACACTTAAACTTAAAACGCTTTCTATACACACATACACGAATACACAAACAGCGAGAACCAGAACAGAAATCTAAATTCATCATTTAAATGTCTGTCTGCCGGGAATCGATCCCGGGACCCATTGCGCGTCAGGCCGGGATGATAACCGTTTTGCCACGCGCGTCATCGTCTAACTACGCAATGAGTTTTAAATGAGTTAATGAGTTTAAAAAGGCAAGTAGACACTTCTAACATGCTATGGTCAAAGATATTAAGTCATGTTTACCTAGATCTGCAAAGTAATAATTATTAGCCCCTGTAGGGATATCGATACGATTTCACAATGAGACTACCCGCTGACGTATAAATATTCATAGCATAAAGGAACTTGGTTGGGAAGTTGTCTACGTCTGAATGAGAATGGCAAATGTAAACATATTGCTCGTATCTCCCTCGAAGCTACAATATAATTAATCGATGAATAAAATTATTTATTATATCGTTGTAATTTTTAATTAAGACGTACTAACAAACTGGATAAAAATGGAGGTATTTTGCGGCAATAAATCATTGGATTTTATCGGAATACCGCGTAAATACAGACAATAAATCCAATTAGGGGCTGTGGGGTAATTGAGCAAAATGTTTGGGATTTTGTAAGAAGCAATCAAATGTAGCTGTAATCAGGGAAATCTGCGCGAGTCATTGTAAGGACAAGAGCACTTAGAGGGGCATGTTATCAAGATTTCGCCAATCAGCCCCATTGATGGAGCTGTTATGCCAATGAAATAAATAATATTGGACGTTTCGCTCGTATATTACCGACCTTCAAAATTTGCGTACATTTCTTCTGAGATTTGTATTACTGGTCTGGGAATCATGCTAGTTTCTCAAATTATTTAACTAAATATAGGCGCTAGAAAGTGTAATTGCTGTAAATTAAAAACATAAACTGTACACAACAGTCAAAAACTTTTTAATTTTTTAGAAATTACGCTTTCCAACGTCGATATTTGATTTCAATTAATTAATATTTTTTTTATAATTTTGTGTCTGTTATAAGAATTACAAATACTTATCATAGATGTAAGCAATAGGTGTCTGTTATAAGAATTACAAATACTTATCATAGATGTAAGCAATTAGGTGCCGTTGTTTTTATACTGAACCGTTTGTTAAAATGTAAACAATTTAATTAATAACTGACAAGAAACACTATCTATATATAGATGTTTATGCATGAAATATAAATAACAAATTAGTTGACATTCTAAAAATCCATATTCATCAGTGAAAAAATTGATTTATTCCGATCTCCATTTATGTATGCAAAACAGCTTTTTCTTCCCATCGTTATGGTTTTCTTAATAAGCAATGACTGCTGTCGTATGGTTATTAAAAATGTAGGCATTTTTGAAATTCTTAACAAATAAAGTAAACACCTGTTATTAAATTTAATAAATGTGTTGAATAAACTTATTTTCGATTAAATAAATGATCAGAGTGTATTTAGGCACTTACCTCCATTTGTTTTCCATGTAAGTTACAAGAAGGTTTTATATTATAAAAGGCAAAAATTAAGGGAATTTACTTAATACTTACAACATGTAGCCTGTGTATGTTTAAAGCATTTAGATCTGATGCCTGATCGGTATACTGCCACAGGTATTTCTTAGAGAAACTCAAATAAGAAGCGTATGCTATAGTCCTGAGGTTTCGAAGATGGCAGAACCTTTTGTGGTTCGAATCCACAGACACCATCACTATATTTATTTTTGCTTAGTAAAAGCAGCTTTGAATACTGCTGTATTCTGGTTTAAAGGGTAAGGAGATATATCTACCGAGGCGTTTTATTTCAGTCTCACGTGTAGCAGCATCATCGTGGCCAACTTCAAGTAAGATGTCCTATCTGGAGTTGATGACAGATCTCCAAGGGTGGCAGTGGCCACTTACAATCAGGTGGTCTATATTATTAAAAAAAAATGTTTCGTGTAAATAAAAATTATGAATACAAATACCTGCAATATAGTTTTATTTACAAATACTTTAATAAGGTTTAAAGTATCGAAGCGCGGAAGCGTTAATAGGTCCCACAACCCCGCCTGCGGCCGCCCACATACGCCCACTCAAGAACATTTGAGGTTTATCCATTTCTAAAACATAAAAATACATAAATTGTCCCATATAACTGATAAACGGACATAATTATGTTAGAATATGGGCTATTAGGAAAATAATATTATTTATAACACGATTTTGTAGCTGTTCTATTTCTTTTTCAAATATTAGACACGAGCCATTATAGGTATTCGTACAGGTTTATTTTAATGGTGTCATGTGTTTTTAAAGCACAAATAGCCTCGGAGCTAGCGTAAATCAAAATAAATTTACAAAGTTTAACAATGTCGGATACGGTCAGGAGTTGGACTAATGATTTTTAGCTCATTGTTTTGCTAGCTCAAATTAAACCATTGGTCACGTTCGTTAGCCGTTAGCTAGAAGTTTCAGTTCCAGCAGTAATTTACAAACTCCATTAATATCTGTAGGGTATGGGAATCTCGACAACTGAAACGTACCTACCAACTCCACGACATTTTTACGCGTATTTATTAAGTTGATGTTCATAACCATGATATTTATTTGTAAAAACCGTCCAGCTAGAACAATCGAGCTCATTATAGTTTGCGCTTGTATTCAACCCTTAGCTATCGACGTAATAAAGCCTTGGCAACGTCATAGAAAGGCACTTATGGCTCGGGCGCGTTTTTCTCGACGTTATGGGAGCCCCCGCGGGGCTCCACGGGGCTCCGGCCGCCCCCACTTAACGCAATTTATTGCGACCCTTTAATAAATAAATAAATAACCGTGGAAAATTCGATGAAATACAGCCAACGCGTGCTAAGTTATAACATAAACTGTGGAATACATTCGCGAAAATTTACCTCATTTTGGCATATTTTTCTTACTATTTTCTTATAAGTGGTAAGTTATAATATAAACTATAACGTCACTTGCATAGGTACATGTTCTATTTTAGTTATTTTTGCCATTTAACTACACTAGAATAACTTTACTCTATGTTCCAGAACTTCTTAATTAGTGCCAGATTCACTTGTTAAAGGGTAAAAAAACTAAAATTACCTATAAAAATCTTTTATGCGATTTATTGTGATCAAGATTTAATATTGACTTCACAGACGAAGTAAATTTTAGTAAAATAAGTAAGTTTGATCGTTGGTAATAAAGTAACCGCTATTTTCTTACACTAATCTACAACTTCAAACCTGAAAAATAAAAATATATTATCTTTCTTGATGCAGGCTTAGGTACATAAAACGAACTAAATTGTATTCGGCAGATTTTTACATGCGAACCTACAGGAAAAACAATTTAGCCAGAAATGATGTAGATACAAATTTACGCGCAGGCATCATTATAGAGCTACTCCAGCCAAGAGCTAATTTACTTGGGTACAATGTTGTAAAGGTAGCTTAAGTAGGATATTAATGGAACATAAATAATGAACTTTCCATAATCCGATAATGTGCAGATAGTTGTGTTCCATACACCTGGCGTTTATAGCTAGACATTAGACTCGAGACGCGATACAAAAAGTACTAACTCATTAGTATGGCATGTCTAGTTAACGGCAAAAGAAATGATAGTTGAGTGTTTTAAAGTTCTATCTCTCGATTTAAGTTTCCTGGGTTCGAATTTTAGGCACCGCACCCCTGATATTTGGAAGTTACGTAGGAATTAATTAATTGTTTCTCATTAGTTTTAACGGTAAAGAAAATTATCGTGAGAGAACGTACAGGCTGTGGTACAGGCCAAGTAAAGGTGTGAAGTCTAGGGTAAAAGCCGGATAGTTGCCCAACTTTTGGGAAAAGCTTCATTACTGGAAATTAACTCATTATTATGAATAATAAACAATGTATATCAAAAGATAGGTC
>DWPV01003142.1:0-15750 GCA_018251915.1 Urbanus proteus proteus | reverse complement strand
CAACGTTGCTATACTAACAGTTTCTACTGTTGAGCCTGCCACCATTGGTATACCTAATCGAGTTGCTTATGAATTGATAATCGCGGGTGGTGCAAGTAATTCACTGCCATCTTAAGCGAAGCTTGCTGTAACTTAAAAAGGGTTTGTCATAAAATTTGTAGTCCTCCGTAGGAATAGGTCGACGTTCCATAAATATCTTATCTCGTACCTACATCCTCTTCCAGACGCGTCTATGTCCCTAGTCCTATTAAAGTTCTAGTGAAGCTCTAGTGTTAATTATTTGTTTACTGGGTAATATACATTGTTATTTAAGAAACTTAACTAACTTAGAACATGACAATGATGTACGAAATGTTTTATAATATAATACTTTTTCACATCAAATACTATTTAAGGACAATCAACTTTTAAAATGTATCTGTTAGCTCAGAAATTTACGACCTCTTACCCTTTCAATATAAAAATAACTCTTTGTAATCTAACGTTTTGTCACGCTCCATTGTTAGCCTTAACACACTGCCCTTTGGTCCTGATCGCATCTCTATTCTTTAGAATACCTATTTAGAACGAACCTATATAAAAGAGTAAAGTTCAAACTGCTTCCAACGTGTGAACACATTACCTAGGGATGATAAGGGTTGACTAGGCGACTGAAAATAGGCACCTATTTCCAACTTTATCTATACCTTGTATAGCTGTGTTCTGGTTTTAATGAAGGTGTGTCATAAAGGACACATACTTACACGAGCAGTCCCAAAATCTCAAGTAGGACTGCTATCCTGTTTACAGTTGATTATGTGTCAGGAACCCAGTGAGCATCAGAAGAACTGTTATGCATACTTGTTACTTTAATCCATTTAAAAAATAATTTCCTAGCTATTTACCAAGGCGTAAAATCATAGATCACTAAATTAGATTAAAACCAGACATTGACAAGACAGAATTGATTTAAAACATTTAAATGCCATGCAAAAGCTCGGAAGCAAGCTAGCTCCGTAATAGACGTCCCGTCCATCCGTCGGGATGCCTGCCTCCTAATTGAATCTGTCTGGAAACAACTCAGACTCAATTTGATTCAAAATATTCCGACGATAAAAAGTATGAAGAGGCACTTATCCGACGCAATTTTTACTTAGTGCTAAGCTTAGCAACGCTTCTGTAGCCGATCTCAGCCTGGACTCTAATCCTGACTAGGATTGACTAAAGATGTCCAGGAGTGTCAGTTGCCAGTAACCAAAAGTAAATTATAAATAATCTGGGGTAATTTACGCACTTTTTAAATTCTTATTATAATGATTCTAATTGTAAAAAAATATTATTTTTACGCTCTATTCAACTGCACCTATTAACTTACTTATTACTTATTGATTACCAATACATAAACATTAGTTTACGTATAAACCGATATTTTAATTCAGTTTTTTCAATTGAATATATAATGTGAATCCACTGCCGCCACAGATCAGATGCCACCCTAAGGATTAACACGTAATCCCTCATGTTGTTCTTCCCTTACCCTTCAAACCACAACACCGCAACGCTTAACACTGCTAATATTAGTCGGAAATAGCTTTAGTAATAGTACTTCCACGGTCAAAAACACCTTTGCATCAACGACATCAAAACTTATACACTTCATATTGCAAATTTGTGTTTCACTGACCATTTCAGTTCAAATGCAGAATAGCGCATTTATAAGGATGCGTGTTACCGCCTGTGTTTAGAGCCGACGTGTCCTTACTCCCCGTATAGTGTTACGTTTGTTTAACCTTTGTTCTTTTTGTTACTCGTTTCATTCACATTGTACCTCTTTGTGTCGTTCAACTAATGAACACGTGAATCGTTGGTCATGAGGCTGAAATGTGCAATATCAATGTCCATTACATTGATTTCATCCTAGAAAGTTAGAGTTCTATATTCATTTGAAGCTATTTCATCATAGAATTTTGGAATTTCTTTTCGTTTAAATTCACGATGACAATTGGATGAATTACCTACTTAAGCACTATTACTGCGATAGCCTAATGGTTGAAACTTGGCTTCTCAATCGAAGGGTCCGAGTTTCATATCCCAAGCACCTCTAACTTGTGTGCGTAACGGTGAAGGAAAACATGGTCAGGAAACCTGCACGCTTGAGAGTTCCTAAAAGTTCTCAAAGGTGTGTGAAGTCCACTAACTCGCACTTGGCCAGCACGGAGGACAAAGGATTTAGGCCTCTCAATATGAGAGGAGACCCGTGCCCAGCAGTGGGACATTAATAGGTCGACGACGACGTATCATGAATATCCTCTAAAGTAGAACCATTTTCTGAATATGCAACTGATTTTCTGGATTGTTTCGTTTAAACTTTCTTATGACCAATAGATCGCCGCGCATAACTGGAAGTGAGTATTTTACGATGTAACTTACCGTATGAACATTAATACTTTGTTTTTCGCATCCCTTGATAAAATTTATCTTATACTGTTTTAATGTTACGTTAACACTCGCCAGTACATGGCGTTCGCCAAGGTCGACCCGAGCGCCACATTCACGTGCACTCGTCCATTTGCAAGTGGCTTCGTGCCTTGGCTTCAATTGAATTTGAATCCTCGTTAAAACTAAAATGCACTTCCTGTTCACGAATATCGACTAACGTTTCGCCTATGACGTCTTTATATGACGTTGCTAGTACAAATATATCTTCAGATTTAATGAAATAATGACTTAGCTGAGCGCTCTTTCAAATAATACGTCGAAGAACCATTAATAACGTACACTTTATGGAAAAAATCCGAAGTGAGCGTTAAGTATTTTTTTACAATCAATTCATTTCATTAAATATACATACTTGCAGATATTGTGCAAATGTGCGTACATTGTTGTACTATGTTTTTTCTGATTTTACTCGTTAATCCATTACTTTCCCACTGCTGGGCACAACTCTCCTTTCAGTGTGACCCATAAGACCTTTTATTTGAGAACGGTATATGTGCTGTCTTATGATATTTTTTTTCAATTTATAACGAGAATAAAATAAGCCTATTAGCCTGCTGCACTTTCGTAGAAACGGCATTATGCATAAAGCAAAGTACTCTCGCTTTTATGTTCAAAACATAATATATGCAAGTCTGGTGTTTTCCGCGTGTTCTGCATATTATCTCGAATGACGATCAAGTGCATAATTGTATTGCACCAACTTAGCCATGACGTAATTTGTTAGCAGTGCGTTCATTGCTTTTCTTGTCATAACATATTACCTTGAAAATTTAAATTGAAAATGTTTATATAAGTGATTAGCGCACTCGTCCATGTGCAGCTCAACTACAGCAGCGACATTAAAAAAAAACCTTAATATTATTTTTTTGTAATAAAAGTATGTACATAATATACCGAATACCGATTATATTACTTGAAGTAGGGCACAACGAAAATTTACATGATCTTCTTGCATTAAGTACAATACTAGTAAAAATAACTATTCCAGTATAACAACGAAATCTTTATGAATGAATAAACAGATAACGTTTCAAAATTTAACAATGTTTTTGCTTTCGTCTATCCTCGAGAATAACAGTTCTGTATCTCTAAAACATTCCTTTGCATCTGCTTAGTAAACTGTGGCGCTGAAAAAGCCAACCAACAAACAGTTGGCCATTGGTTCCAAGATAGAAATTAGTCCAACCTGTTCGAAGCGGATATGCATCGTTGGTGACAGACAAAACCGCTAAATATAAAAAGATAACTATAACTACTGGGACCGTTGCCAATTCGAATGAGTTCTTTGGCTCATACCTACTCGTCTTGAGTGCAAACAAGTATCCTTAAACATTGCTACGTTCATTAGTTCCAAAATTACCCTCGAAATAAACGGGGTTACCCGAGAGCGCTTCGAGTACTCTATCTTCAATCCGAACATCAGGTCTCCGACAGTCTGTGTACAAACGTAATCGTTTGGGAATCTGCTCGACTCGGAATGCTGCCAATAGTATAATCTTGTCTTTAGACATGTGCTATCCGACCAGTGCCTCTCTTAGTTTTTTGTTCTAATTGAAATTCTTGTCCTGTGCTAATGTTGGCACGTCCTCATTTAATTAGTTAAACGTTTATTTATCTGCAATTTAACTAAGTAGCTTTGTTTATTCGTTCTTCGAAGTAGCTCGCTTAAATCAATAGTCCAGTGAAAGCCAAAGGCTAAAATTCCGATCTTGCGTGTTATTCAAATCTACAGACACGCCCTATTGTAATTAATATCTGAAGCTATCTTCGCGATCCGAGCTAGTGCCTTACTTAATAAGCTAAGTTTGAATTTTGACCATGAAACTAGTAGTACACATATGCATGGTCCGTTCAGTTATAGCCCGTTCATACAATGGTATCGCAAAGATCCTTCAAATGACTTGATGGATGTGTGTATTGTCAGGTTAACAATGGACTGAGCATCCGTGAAAGAGACATTGTGTTGACCGGATTGTTGTGTGCTCCTTCAGTATGAGATGATACACGAGTAGCCTCTCAAGACTTCTTGTTTCGTTGTTACAACTTTCTCTTCTATGTTTGACACCTGTTCTCTTTTGTAACATTTAATATTAAAGGTAATTTCCCTTTTACTTTAAGTTTAACTGTGTTTAGGGATTGTTGTAGTTACTCAAGAAATATATTCATTTTTTCAATTCTCAAAATTTCCTTATCAAAGTGAATCGTAGTTTATAATCTTCATGTGTAATTATTATTTATTAATGTACATTATAACGGTTTCATAGGTAAAAGAAATCGTGATCAAGTCATGAACAGCACCCGTATATCATATGTAAATCTTTATTATACATAATTTCAAACAATTATTCAGATGTTACATATGACTGTCGGCATCACAGACGTATATTATGTCTGTGGTCGGCGTACTACGCTGGATGTTTAATACTCTAAAATTGAGTGTTCCGTCTTCTGAACTTCAGCCTTTTTAAAGTCACGTAAATATTAGACACTAGTTATCACTTGTTATAACAGCAAATGATTGCGATGATATTACTTAAATAATACTATGATGTTTAAACGTTTGTATAAAAAACTTTGTCCCTCAATCACCCTTCTTCCTTAATTATAAATGAAATTCCTGAAGTCCTTGAGACGCACTTGAGATAATCTTATCTTCATTTGCGTTTAAATCTTGTTTATTTTCGTTTTATATCAATTCCGGTTCGATATCCAATTACTATATCGCATTCGCCTCTCGCAACCAACCGGCGGGGCCATATTTGCGGTTGCCATCGCACACTTGTATCCTGCGATCTAGAAATATCTTGCCATTGTTATGAAACCTTACCGACTGTTGGTCACGTTTGTTGCTCCGTATTCGTTCTCATTGGTTGTTTGTGTAACTCTAAATAATACATCATCTCCATTAAAATTATTTTGACTAATTGATTCTATTAATTTCCTCTTACATTTTCTTAATCCTGTCTTAATATATCCTGTATTTCATTATGTGTAGAACTATCTCTATCGATACCAATTTCAGATCTATTGAAAATGATGTCATGGTCTCTCTGCAGCTTTTTTCAATTGAAAATTGTTTATTTTTCTTACATACTGTATTTGCCTGTCAGAAATTGATGTACGATTTATCAATAGAACAATAAATAAACGTTTTCCGCTTCGTCTACTTATTTGAACTAGCGCTTGAGCAAATAATAGAAGGCCAGGAAATGTGAATCTGCATATTGTCGTAGGGTAAAATTCTTTCACAAATCCTAATTCTCTATTATGTTGTAAATTCACTTGAAAACTGTTTTAATATTTGATACATCTAATTCTTATATAACACAAACAAATCAATTAGTTTTGTCCTTAAGGCAAGCGGTGTTTTCCTCCTCCTTTTCCTCTGCTTTATTGCTTGATTGTCGTCAACTGTCAACTCTGTGTTGCCAATTACGTCGTCCCCTGGACCGTGAAGCCACTTGCCTTTGAACGTGCAGTAACGATTCACTTCTGCATATTTTTAGAACAACCACCTCTGCACATTTATACCAATGAGATATAAACAAATGTCTACTGTAAACATTATAAGATCGTGCAATAAAAATGTAAACATAAAATAAACAACCTAGTGCTGAATGTAGGTAAATCTGTGTAAAAATATTTTTCAGTTTATATAAATAAATAGATGTCCTTAGTCATACTCGCTAATGATTACAAGTTTGGGCCCCGTACTACAAGCGTTTACAAGCTTCTTTATTTCATTATTTATTGAAATAGTCATGAACTATAGTTAATCGAATAAATATATTTTATATTCATTAAATGTCTTAACAATTTACAATAGAGGTACCGTACTTAATCTATTAGCTTCTAATAGTGTGTACCAATGTTATATTTGTTTGAACTCGTGTATAATTTTTAAGACGTGTTTCTTTACTAAGACTTTATTCAGATTCTTCTTACATACCTTACAATCAGGTCTCATATTGTAAACTGGTGCTAAAAGCTTAATCGGTTAGGTTCCGTGTGTGAATGGAACGCTCTTTATGCATTCGTTAAGCCGCTAAACGACCCATTGCCTCTTCCGTGATGGTCATTCATACCTTTATGTCACATCACTTACCACAATGAGTTCAATGGTTTCTATTGTCAAAAAGAGTCAGACCATTTTGATTTCACAAACCTCATCTGTAAGGACTAAAATCTAGGAACTATGAGACCTACTAATAACTAATATACTATCATGGTAGGGCGCTTTGGAATGAGTCAAATAAAAGGAATAGCTAATATTTCGTCTAAATAGGATTCTCTTCCACGGAAGTTACTATCACAGTTCACAAAATGTACCAAATATCTCCCTAATTGTTTTTAATATCCAGCTGCTATTTATATTTAAATGAAATATTATGTTTAATAAAATTGTCCTCTACAGTTTACTTTTAATGAATACTTCATACTAAAATAAATAATTTACTTAAAAACATACATTAATAATCACATAAATAATGGAGACCAAAATACAACTTACAATAATTCCACCTTGAAAATAATTCTAGCAACAGCAATTAAACCTACACCGAATTCTTCATTAGAACAACCAGATTTAACTGAAGGACATAAAACGTTTTATGAAGAAACTAAACTGTTCGCGTTAGTAATATTTTCATGCATAAAGAAACGTCTAACGAAGCTGAGTCTCCGAGGACTATTTTTAGACAATACGTTGTGTACTATGGGTGCGCCATATGCATACTGCATTCATCATCATTTAACTTATATCATTTGATACATCTGTTATGCTTTTGTGTACAGTATGTTTCTATTATGTATTTTATTTTTATCACCTTTAAACAAATACTTCGTGTTCTTAATTCGGTCGCTTCTTTAGCATCTGCTAAGTTGAAAAGTTTTCCAAAATTGAATCGTCTTTTCAAGGCGCGTTCACATTGTAGTACAACAAATTTAAAATAAATTTGCAGTTATCACCATGTAGCAGTAAAATGTAACGGTGCGGTTAATTATAATCCTGTTTCTACGCAACAATGTCCTCATTCAATAAGAAGGTTTATGAATGACCCGCGTTATTCACAATAGGTCAGCGGGTTATGTATATTTTTTCTTCCTCGATTGTATTCTCTGGGTTAGTATTCAATGGTATATTTTTATAGAAACTGATACATTGTATGCGAGTATGTTTAAACGTTCATAAATTATAGTTAGGTCTCATGTTACTTTATTGTTAGCAATCAGTATCTTTCCTATACTGTATTAAATGTTGCTATATTGTCTACTAGTCTATGTTCTTTTATATGATTTTCTTCCAGTTTCTTGGTTTCCAAACTTACTTGACGCAAGCCGTTGTATATAAGTAAGATTTTTCGATAAAAATGCAAAGTCTTAGTATTCTAATCGTTAATACTTTGCTAAAATTAAATACATAATATCATTGCTCTTGTCATTTAGTGTCACTGTCAATAACTCCAGTCTCTTCAACTCCATTCGAAACATTATCATTATTTTGTCAGAGTAAATCAATTTCCACTTAATAGATTAGATACAACGACACTTAGCCGCCACGGTTGATAACCTCATTGAACCCAAACTTCAGATACTATCTACAATGAGATTTATATGCGTTTCTGTGCATCTGTATCTGCAGTTCGCAACAGTTCCGGTTGGTGGTCAAGTGTTTGTATTGGGAACGGACACTTTCTCCTGCCGACGAAGCTTAAGGATTTAGTACCGGATATTTTTAGGTTTTTGTGCCACAAGCGCTTTGTTTGCTTAGATGAAATTGTGATTGTTTGTATAGTTTTTATTGTTAAAGTTGTATTCATCTTCACCGTTTGATTTTATATGGAACCATGATGCGAATTTAATTAAGGTATAGATGGTACTGTGGTATTAATTTATTATTAAGTAATTTTAGGAAAACCTAAAGAAAATAGTATCGTGTGCAAATTATTATGTATGTCGTTCAAATATTATCAAGTACTGAGAAGGATATAGATAACTATCTATTTATAAAGAAAAGCATTTAAATGGATTAGATTTTGTTAATGTACCAGTAGTATTATAAGTCTGAAGCATCTTTATCTTAAAAAAGTATAAAACAAAGTAGCTTTCCGCTCTCTGTCCCTATGTAAGCTTAAATCTTTAAAACTACGCAACGGATTTGGATGCGATTTTTTTAATAAATAGACTGATTCAAGAGAAAGGTTTATAGGTATTTAACGCGTGCGGAGCAAAAGCTACTTAACAATATTTAAATCAAGTTGCCTACAGCTAAATAATGTAGTAATGAAATCCATAAAAAGCACACCGAATTAATTATGACAATCGGTGATATGGACTCCCTTGTGACAAAGCGGTAAATAAAAATGTTATCAACAATATCAACCGAGTCAATAGGTTTCCGCTTCACGCCACCGCACAGCGATGCGCTTGTTGCGAATTAATGGATACTTTGTAAGTAATTAGTACGTGGCCTCTCAACAATTGATTTACGACGTTAGAATATGTTCCGTTTTGGATTACACGTGCGAGTACAATGTAGGTTGTAAAAATAAAGGTGCTGGTTACGCTTGCAATATATTCTGAGATATTAATAACTTAGTAAGCAAAGCCGTGAAATATAAGCGTTTCGCTTGTGTGTGATGTCATGTGGTGACATAGATTCGTGATAAGAGGGACCAAGAGGAGGACTAAGGGGAGGTTATATTAGGTCCCATGAATAATTACATTAATAGAGAAGGAAACTTAGTCTTATAATTGGTAGTACCAATGGTAAAGTTGACTCAGTTTTGTTCGTTTTTTATTCTCCGAGGCTTTACGAAAACAAATTAGATAAGTTATCTTGACGGAAACATCAAAGGTTTCTGCTTAAAGTTTAAACACTTGGGTATACGCGGACAAAACCCCGAATGATAAAATTTAATAGTTGAATAAAAATCGGATGCAACAGACTTTTTTAGACATAGGTAGTGGCAAAAATGTACCTCTGTTTCTTGTTTTTCATATAACAATCCTGAATTGCGACAATGGTATAAATCGTTATTTCCCAAAAAAAATAAACTTCGTACTTATAACGTTTTGTTGCAAGAATAAGTCAGCAGTTTCTCCTATTTTCACAATATCCCGACAAATCAGGTATCAAATTACTCAATTTTCACGCCGATTACTTAGTAGTGTTAAAAAATATGCCCAATTACATAGCATCCTCTATTAAGTTGACCAATAGTGTAACTAACATAGGTGCATTAGTAGTAAAATTACGAAAACACACAGTTTTATCTAATGTTTACATTAAATAAGGATTATTTTAATAGAATTACTTGTGTAAACTCTATCATTAGATCATCATGATAAAGCGATTGCTGCTTTCACGATTAATAGAGAATTTATCCCTCACTATAAACCTATATCCTGACCGAAGCCCAGGCTTCGGTCTCTAACATCCAAATGTTAGACTGGATCTTTCTTTCTCGTAATATCTGTCCTCGGGACGTTTAATTTCTAATATGCATTACAACACTCAAAAAATACTCGTGAACGTAGACCCGAGGTTATCACTAATAGATATTCCCATTAAAACTTATCAAACGCTTCGGAGTGGTCTAAAAACCAAGCCATAATCGAATAACGTTAATAGTTGTCTATGAACCGACACTTAAGCAAGGTGGCGTTCGTTGGAAATCCCCAAGTACAGATAAAGGTATTACATGGATATAATTCAATCATCCAACAATAAATTGAATTATCTATAAGCTAATCCTTTTAGGCGACCAATACGTCTACCGTCAATGAATCTACATGATGTCGAGGTTAGCAATTATTATACTCAAGTGACTAATAAGGTTACATCAAGTGAATGGATGTAATATATCAAAGTGTCAATAATAACTAACATAATTCACGATGATTTTTGAGTAGGAGGAAGAAAGTTTGGCCCGCTAGTAATAGTTATGGATAGAGCTAACTTCAAGGTCAAAACTTATGAAATATTTTATGGAGTGCCCTACACTCTTTTCACACTTCTATGAAAAAATTACATGGAATCCAATTACACGTTAATCCTGTTACACCACACATTATCGCACCCATAATGTGCTATTACTGCGCTCAGTAGTGACCTTTGGTACCATGGAGATAAGAATGCAGCTAGCAGTAAATATGAAGTTGTAAGTTTAGACGCGTGCGCAGAGACAATGGTGTAATTGGAGGCCTCGGTCAAAGACAATCGAAATCGAAAGGAAGTGGCGGATGTGACGTCATCAACGGCCGTAATAGCGCTGATACGGCGTTATGAACCTGATTGTTACCGAAAATGATGCTGATATTCTAATGACCTGTCATTATGCTGATGGTTGTCAGATTCATTACTTATTTTTGTTTGTGAGTGTAAGAAGTTTGTTCAAGGTCATCGTTTGGTTTTGGAGTCTCCGAATCCCACGGAAAGATAAAATTAAGAAGCAGTATATCCCAGTAGTGTGTGGAGTCTACCAATCCGTACTTTGTCAGTATGGTGGACTAACTCGCAGATGCCAGGGGTAGCAACGCATTTGTGATCAACCTCAAGTAAGGCTGTTCTTATCTTGGGTTTGTTACAAATCTTATCATCATGTGGAATACAATCTCGTTTGCTATTTCTGTTATAAAAAAAATGGTGGACCATTTTCTTAATATTTCACATTTTATGAGAAGAGCCATGATAAACCCATATGTAGGATTGTAACAAGTTGGTAATGATGACTGGTTCAATACCTATAAAATTAAAATATCAACACACAATAAAATCATAAGTTAACATTAATATGTACAACACGCCACACGCGGGTTTGCGTCCATCGGAAGGACAACGGTCGTTGACACATCGTCGCATTAGCATAAATATCCTATGCAATGGATTAGGTCCTTGCTACCCAACCTTTAATAGCCCGGGCTGGTTATCGGTAGAATTTATTTTATGATTAGTTTATTTCGTAATTTAGTGTTATTAAGGGTTTTGTGTATGTCAAGTTTACAGATAGATTCTCAAAAATATTTCCATGTCTTTTCTTACCTCCTTTCCTGCATTTGTCTTGAAAAATAAATTCGAAATTTAAATATTTAAATATTTTTATAAGTTACTCGCTCAATGCGATCAACATAAATATTGCCCTTTTGGATAAGAATCTTCATTTAAATACGTAAAAGGAAAAGTTGAACATCGCTGATCGAGGCTCATATTCCACATGGCGTGTTGCAGTCATCCTTTTTATTCTCAACTATTTGTTCGTTCTTAGAAAACATGTGTCGCACGTGATCTTGATGGTAGTTAGCGATTATTTTTATACCTTATTCGCTCTGTAAGCTATTCATTAAATAAGGATTCTCTTAACAATCAATCATTACTGTCATGCACAGGAAAATATGATCCTTTGTTTCGCTAACGCTAGACTTTTGTCAAGGAAGAACTCTTTAGTTCATCTCTAATTTTATATTCATTAGATCTAAGCTATCATCATCATTATTACCATCATAGTATTGTCTCACTCAAACTCAGTTAACCGCGTCAGGTACATTCCGTACTTTTTTTAGAACACGTAGAATGAAGGAAGTAGATTAGAATAGAAAACCTTTTAGGTAGGTGAATCGTCAAGTATAGTTAAAAGGAATGAAATGAAATGAAAGTGATTGTTTGCGTGGGAGGCCGAAAAACTCCAAAATGTCACTGTATGATAAGCTAATCAGTGCGAAGTGGTGTTTCACAAGGCACAACTATGGCGGTCGTCGTTGCGACCTTGCCTCGCGCCGGTTGCAGCCTCATTGTTGGTTCACCCGCTTCGGAATACATTAGCACTTGTCGTATGTCACGAACTGGATCGACAGAATTGCTAGTTTCTGTGTGAAACTACGTTTGTTTAATTTGAATAGCAAAGTGGCCAACATAAGACTATTTGAGCTGATCCAACTTCTGACCTACTTGTTTATTTGTTCCAACCAAAGGAGTCTTATGGCTTGAGTTTTTACGGTTGTCTAATCCTATGTATTATGTTCCTTAACTAATAAATTTATTCCTAAAGTTTAGCCGCATGTTCAACCTAAAGGAAATTTGTTGAACAGTGTTCCTGACCATATTTGTCGAAACAAACTAATCTGTCCAGTATTAAGACATTAGTGGCGCAAACTGGTCACAAGCATGTCCGAGCTAACCGTGCAGCTAAGTAGGTGTGACAACAGTCTCCTGTTTCAGTAGTCCCACTTTCGCAACGCACACATGTGATAATGATACTCTAACAGTGCTGCCACTGTTTATGTTAACGACGAATTTCGCATTTTAACCTTTCTGTACCATCGTACGACTTCTTTTTTACATACGCTAGCCGTTTTTGGATTAATAATTACCCTGGTTCATCTGAAGAGTTATTTTTGTTAAAATTACGTCTTTTTATATTTAAATACTCCGTTTTGGCTTATATTTATCAATAACGCTTTCTACTCTCATAGCCACACATTCTTTACCGTTTCAAAGTTTTATCCATTCGTAGAAGCATTTATTGTATATCGATTTCCTTACGTGCAGACAGCATAAAACTAGGCATATCAAAATATCGACAACTTTCTTCTAACATCGCCAAATAAGCACCGTCCATATTTGCAATGAAATTTCGTCAGCCATTAACATAAGCACGCGGAGAAGGCGTTTTGATACAATCAATGTGTACGCTTAAAATGCAGATTCCTCTGAGCACATTCCTGAATAGCTAAATGATTGCAGTGAAGGGCGTTAATGCCCTTGAAATAGATAGAATAGATTAAGCAAGTATGTTATTGTCAAGTGCGGTTAAAATTTCAATGGTTAATTTAATGTTCAATAGATGATTGTTACTAATTTTAGGACCTACTTTCACAAGAGAGTCTAATTTTAGAGGTACTGACGTTTTATATTTTTCGTTGACATTATTTGGAAATTCTAATGGTTCTGATTGTCCATCTATCGTTGTCGTAATAAAACGTTTGTCATTCAAATGATATTTACTTATATGAATCAGTGTATTGTATTAATATCTATTCTATATGTATCCAGTAGCAGTAATACGAGTACACCGTGTTATTACAGTCAAAAACAATAGAAGATAACAATGATGATGGTACTATGTAGGTAAAAAGTAGGAAATTTCTTACACAAATATGGCATTCCTCGTTATCAATATCGTTGACTCATATATATGATTTTTAGTCTTTTTCCGGAGGCTGGCACCATTTATTTCCAGATTTATGTATGAAAAAATAACAAGTCTTTCCTTTAATTTCCAGATCCTGCAAAACCTCGGGAAGGTGGACCGTACACTCGACGACATATTCGAGGAGCATCTGCAGAACTTCAACCGACAACACCAACAGGCAACCAGGCTGCAGAAGGAGTTCAACAATTATATAAGATGTATACGAGGTAATGGACTCTAGACTTTTATCCCCGTATGTATTTTGAAGTTCGACTTTTCGTAGAGACTTGATGACCAATGTAACTGATGGTCTACACACGTAAAAGTTGATAAACAATATGATGCGGATTCATCAACATGATTTATTTTGCCCAGGAAATTGTTTTACAAAATGTAGAGAAATATACCTAGTTTGAGATTGAGTACAAGCGACATGGTAATTAGATAATTGTGCACTTGTTAAGTAAACTGTTTAAGACGATCGCTCGCGCAAATACAAACTAATATGTACGGTGTTAAACGTAGAATAAAATATAGAATTTAAAGTGTATGATGGACACGTAATATCTTTGGCAGAAAGACTGACAGTCTCTAAAAATTCTTGTTCTTCAAAACTACATCTTTCTTTTATGGACTAAAAATTAAAATCGAGAAAAAAAATTAAAGCAGTAAGTGTAGAAATCGTCATTTCACCGTACAACTTGTTAAATTTAAGTGTAGAAGTCGTAATTTTATTGTAAAACTTGTACAATTCCAGCGGTGCAAACGGCGTCCAAATCGTTAATGGAGGCGATCACGGAGGTGTACGAGAGCGGTTGGTCCGGCCACGACCTGCTGTACGTGCAGACGCAGAGCATGGAGATGCTGTGGCAGGACTTCTCTCACAAGCTCGGCGACCAAGTGCTCATACCGCTCAACACGTACACTAACCAGTTTCCGGAAGTTAGGGTGAGTTTATGATCAGATTCACAGGGACTATAGGATTGAAGGTTGGGGAAAAGATAGATACGGGATATTAATTAGAGGCATCAAGCTAGGGAAGAATCAGGACGCTTAACTAAATAAGAACCATTAGATAGATTTGTGATAGAAAAAATACAAACTTGAGCTATCACGCAAGGGAAAGAGCTGTGCAGTCTAGTTAGTTCAAATCAAATAATCGAATCCTAAATATTAGATATGTACCCAAGATTTGCAATCTGATATAAACCAAAAGTGTTCTAAAGTGGTACAGTATGCATAATGGTTATTTGTTTTAGATGTTTAAATATTAAAAAAAACCCATGACGGGGGAATTTCCGAATAAAATAATTTTCTACGATTCGTTTTTATCCTCAAAGTCTTAGTCATGTCAACTTTTCCTTTATTCAGCATGCGTCTAAATTTTTATTTTGGAGCCAGTATCTACAAAAACCCACTCGTGGCTGATTCAAGTTTTTGAATAATAAATATTTTGAACGTAGGTAGTTTCCTCGTGATTTCACCAACATTAAGGACATGAATAATAAACAATGAATTTTAAGTTGCTAAAAAATGGGTCAATTATTTAGACATGAAATTAAAGGTGTTTTTGTATTCCCATTTCAGAAAAAGATTGAAAAACGTGGTCGCAAATTGGTGGATTACGACAGTCAGAGGCATAATTTCCAAAATCTACAAGCAAACGCAGCCAAAAGAAGGGATGATGTTAAGGTAACTATAGTGTATTTAAAATATTTCTTGCTTGATCTTGATCTTTGGATTGTTGCGGTGGTGGCATTCCACAATATGCTCTGAATACTACTACTAGGAGGGGCATAGTAATTAGACAGTGAAAAAGGAAGTCAGGTTGTCTAAACTACCTAATTTAATGTGAACAACTAAGCTTAATGGGTGTCTGGCAATTTGTCGGCAGGAAAAGAAAAGGACGCCCTTAAAAGTACCATCCAAAAATGTTAATCTTAATAAAGTAAGATTTGCAGATCTACCCATCAGGCCCACAGCGGTAGACCCGCGCTTGTCAAAAGAATCATCATTAGGAGTAACATCTGCATTTTTAATCTTCTTGAGTCCTATTCTGATTCATATTGAACACTTATCATGA